>DVQO01000966.1:0-11955 GCA_018231785.1 Danaus gilippus | reverse complement strand
AACGTTTGTATCAACAACTACTAATAAATTAAAAATTAATTTAAAAAAACACTGTGCAGCAGACAAAATTGTGATTCTAAACAATTCCCAGATCCCCTTGAACACACACAAAAATTTTCATCAAAATCAGTCCAGTCGTTTGAGAGAAGTTCAGCGACGTACACACTCACAGAAGAATTATATATATAAAGATGTACCAAAAGTAGATAGTAACATTATTATAAGAGAAATGTGGATGCACAAAGGATAACTTATCACTTAAAAGAGATCTCTACAAGAAACCTTTTTGATAGAGGAAAATACATAAAAAATGTGTTGTAGGTAGAATAAAAAGAAAGAAGGAAAAATAAAAAAGGGGAGTTATATATAAACATACAAACAAAATTATAATAATAGAAAATTTACATAAATATATATAAATGTTATAAATAAATAAACATTACATCAAAAGGTAAAAGCGTCAGATGTATCTTAAGTCGAAATATCTATTTATATAAAAGAAAGTTGTGTTAGTTACACTATTTATAACTCAAGAATGGCTGCAGAGATATGGTTGGAAATTGGTGGAGAAATAAAAATAAAAAAGTAATAAACTCCAATATCTGGTTATTTAATATTGATGACCTCTAAGGCAAAATGGAGTTTGACCGGTCAGCTATATATATATAACTAATTCCAAAATTAACGCGGACGAAGTCACGGACAAAAACTAGTATATACGTAGTAATATATACCTCAGTCATGGTCGTTGTTCTGTTCGCTCTCCGGCCGCAGCGAGTCGATGCAGGCGACTATCTTCAAGGCGGGCCCCAGCTTCATAGAGAGCGCCATGACCAGGTGTTCAGGTTTGATGAGCAGCAAGGCCTCTCCGTCCACCTCCTGCATGAGAAACTCGTCCGCGTAACCAGCGCAGCCTGGGATACTGCGGATGAAGTCACACACCTCCGACACCTGGAAAATTATTAATAGAATTATTAATAATATATATATATATATATAATACATATTTGTATACTATGCATTATTTATTATATCTAGAGGGAAGGTGTTAATTTTAATATGGATAATAATTAGCCTTGAGTTTATTAATTATTATCAAGTTAAAAATTAAGAAATTTATGTCAGGTTACTGTTTAAAGAAGGGATTTTATTTAGTACTAGTAATATAAGTCGTACAAATTATTATGGAATATTTTTCTATATAATTCACAAATATTATAGATGTGAAAGTTTGTAGGGCTGTATGTTTGTTGATGTTTCACACAAAAACTATTCAATAGATTTCGATAAAACTTTACACAAATGTAGCTTAGATATCCAAATGAGACATATGCTAGAATTTATCCCGTTCTATAGTTAGTTGCCGCAGGATTACCGTTTAACAGTTTTATTATGACGTCACGTGACATGCGATAGATGTCACTTTAAGTTGATTACATAGTAATGAGTGTTGCTTTAAAACGTTATCAATTTCTAGTGAACCATTTCCAACGTTCAAAACAAACGAAGTTTCTGTATCAAGTATACAATGTAATTTACTTACGGTCCATTTGTTAGCGTTTGGTATCTTCGGGGATTCCTCCGACGGCGCCTCGGGTTGTG
This sequence comes from Danaus gilippus, assembly GCA_018231785.1. Classification (NCBI taxonomy): domain Eukaryota; kingdom Metazoa; phylum Arthropoda; class Insecta; order Lepidoptera; family Nymphalidae; genus Danaus; species Danaus gilippus. Next base: position 10,353 of record DVQO01000966.1, on the reverse strand, counting down.
GTGTGGGATCAGACTTGGCGCTCTGCGAGCTCTCACTGGACTCATTGCTTGATGATATCCTTGGAAGACTACTTCCATTCTCTAACATTTGTTTCTTTCCTGCATATTAAATATTAACTTACTGTATGTCTGATACTATTCAAGTTCAATTAACTTCATATTAGTTCTAATATATAAAATTTCTCCATAATATACTAACTGGGCGGTTCGTCTGTTGATGGCAATTTATTCTCTTTGTCCTGCTCTTTATCCGTGCCCCATTCACGTAGAGGTCTATTAACCTGTAAAATACATACATTACATATAGATCAAGTAACAATCACTTTAAAATATAATAAACAAAACTTACAGCGAATGGTTCACCAGCTTCTTGTATAACATAGCCCTCTATAACGTGGGTTAGAATATTCGGCTTCACCATGGCTTTCGGCAGGGTTTTATCTATAATAAAGTCGATATATATTATATATTTATTAATTACATATATTTGTATATATGTATATATATATCTTTAAATGTATTCACCATGAGCCGTCTGCTGATTGATATGACGAGGAGGACATTGAGCTGGTTTGAACAGCGAGTTACTTGTTACCGGTGTTGTTATAGATGTGGGAACTGTTGCTGTTGTAGAACAAGCTAGGGTTGTCATCACCTGGAATTGATAGTATATTTTCTGTAACTTCTGGATATTTTTTGACAATATATTAAATGACAATTGCATCTTTTCTTCATTATATTAAGATTTGTAACCTTAGTTTTTTTGTTACATACAAAAGTCAAACTAATTGCACATTTTCATAATTATTTTGAGTATTTTTCTATAAACTAGTGTATTCATAGTTTTATCAACCTGTGGCGTTAGAGAGGTGGTACTCTGAGCACTGCTGGTGGCAGGTGAAGCTGTGGTCGCTGGCTGTTCTTGAGACTCCTTACTTGGACTCGGTTTTGGAGTCTCGGTTGGAGTTTTTGGACCTGGTAACATAAATATATACATTAGTATTTCTATAATTATTATAGAGTACATTATATTGTTTCTTTCTAAGCTAATGTAAGTTTATGTTCTGAAATGTCTTATATATATGGGAAAATTGCTTTGCTATATTAAATATATATTATACACTAACCAGAGGTGGTAGTGGTAGAAACAGCAGCGTCTGCGCTGACTGTGGTGGTGGTAGGACTCGGAGATGATACAGTTGATGTAGCATCACTCATAGTATCCATTGGCTGAGATGATTGAGGAACAACGGAGCTTTGCTGTTCAATAAATAAATTTATTTAATAACTAAAATGTACAGAATTGAATCCCAACAATATTTCCTAATAAAATTGTTATTGTCAATATCTGGTTAGAAAATTAGTACAATTGATAGGTTTGAAATTATTTTTTATATGGAACAAATTACAAGATATCACAAAGGTATGGGGTGAGGACAAATTTCATCAAAAGTAGTTTTATTATAGTATAATTAGTAAATCATAGTTGGATATTTGATGCCAACTGTTGAAAAACAGAATAATATGTTTATAAAGTTAATCCTTTGACTATAGAAATTTAAACAAAACCATTTTAAATGTATGTTAGTTTATAATATTTAATAATTAATGTATCATGTTTTTAAACTTATCCAGTAGGAAAGAGTTGATATGTAAAGATAATCTAAATAATGAATATTGACTAAATTAAAATAATAATGTACACATGTACTAACCGGTGGTGGCATTTGTTGTGTCTTATCATCCTCACTCTTCACATGTAGTAGCGTCTGAGACAAGGTCTGTGAGAGGGTCTGAGACAAGGGCAGCACGGAGCCTTGCAGCGGGGCCGCTATAAGACCAACCGTCCCCTGACCCTGTAGAGTCAGTTGCGGCGAACTTAGATTGTTTGATGTTACCTATTCACAAATATTTGTATACAATTTGTATTAAAAACAAACACTAGAACCTACTGCAATTTTATCACCAGCGAGGGTTATGTTTTATTGTATAATTTGATATGTGCTAACATTATGCAATATAATATTAACAATATAAAATTTCAATTGAATTCTATTGTTGATTATATACTTTTAATTATAATGATTCCCTTAACTATAATGTACTACATATTTTAAAGTCCATAAACTGCTAAGCCATTTCATATAACATAGTTCAGGCGCTGTAGGCAGCTGTTTTAAAACAAGAGCCAACTTTACAATTATAACAAATATTTTATCGAAATTAACATAAATTAAAATTATATCACTATATTCCAAATAAGAGTAATCGAGTTAAAAGAACATGCATCAGAACGGCTAAGGATTTCATTGTAAAGAGGGGCATGCGAGAAATTAATAATTAAAAATTACATACACATAGTTTTTCGACTTTGATTCCAAATTTAATTTTTTTGTATTACACCTTTTGTTTCATATAAATTAATTTCTTCTAACCGTTGATATGTTACGCAAAATAAAAACAGTAAGCTTAATTCGTCATTCGTTTATAAAAAAAATAAGATAATATTATAGTAATAGACAATAAATTGTCATGCGATATATATAGACTTGCCATAACATATATTTTAATAATGAACAATTATAAGGGTATCAGAGTTGTATGTTAAATCCTGATGGCAAGTCTATAGGGTGGTTGAGGCTACCTCGTGGTGTAATATCGCCGGTGAGACGACGAGTGGAGTCAGCAGCGATCCATCGAGCGCCAACGCGGGCTGTATATACCCACCGACACCAATTATACCCAATATTTTATATATTCAATAAATAAATTTACCCGCCGTTCGGTAAATCATGACAGCTGTCATAACGACATTTGTTAGTACACAGTTGTCATCAATATAGGGATAAGACAGATAATAAATATTTCAACTACACGACCGTTATATACCAGTTACTATAGTTTAGAAATTAAATAGTTTAATTAGGTGGATACAACTATGTTACCGAGCATAATAAATTAATTTTAATCAATATCCGTACAGTTATTTTTTATCATGCAGTATTGTGAATGATAAAATCAACTCGATCGATACTATATTGTTTGTCCTAGATTCGGAATCTCATTTTATTATGTTTTTATGTACATACCGCTTGCATTTGGGTGGTATGATTTAAGCCGGTTGGTTGTTGAACTGCCATGCCGACAGACGTTTGAACCAGACCACTGCTCACCAGCTATATTTATATAAAATAACTGTATAAATCTTTCGTATGGCAAGATAGTAAAAAATTACTCCTACCAAATTAAATAACTTTATGTATATATGAATGGTTTACTTTGTTTTTTTTTCTATTTATTGGATATAAAATTTTCTTGTAATTATTACTTACTTGTGGCTGTTGAAGCGACGGCACTTGTGATAGTGAATTTGGTGGTTGGGTGCTGTTCAGTTGACTCACTAAAGCACTTGTTTGGCCAAGACCGCTCAACTAGCAATTATAAATGAATTAATTATTAAAATTCATGACACAGATAAGAAAATAATAATTTTTTTTTGTGTTGTATGTGGCTATCTTTTAGTTTATATAGAAATTCTTCAGATATAACATCATCACATTATCTCTTTATCACTTCATTACTGTTTTTCTAAACAATATATCCAATTTAATTTCCGACTATTATTGAAAATTTTTAGTAATTTTCCGTGAGTAACATATTTTTAGACAAATCAAGTAGTATTGAAACATGACTGGTCTGTAATGATTTGGTTAAAGTCAGACATTTTGTTTCTTTCTGTAGTAATAATAGTTAATTATTTTTATATAATATTCTTATTCAATTATATTGGACTACAGCCAGAAAATATTTACCTATACAAAAAAGTATAAGGTCGTTATAAGCAATGATTTATTTTAGTTACCGAGTGTAATTGCTGCACCATAGACACAGTTTGTGGCATCCCAGTCATCGGCAGAGTTTGGGACACGGAACCCACTGGAAGTGTACTCTGCTGCATGCCCAAAGTCATTCCTGTAAAGAATTTATTAATATGAAATTTATTTCATTAATCAGTACGAAATAAAAATACATCTATAAAAAAAAAAATTGAAAAATTGTCTTTTTTATATGGAAATTTCAACTTTCATATTCATATTTCTTCAAGAATATACAAATCCAATAATGTTACGGTTTCATTAAATTATCTAATAAATGTCTTTAGAAATAACAAATCTTATCATTCATCTTAAACTCTATAATTAAATTTCTTTGTGAACAATACCATATACATATTCTACCTTGTTGTTGATAATGCTGAACAATCTGGGTTTGGTGTTGCTGTTGTAGAAGTTGTTGTTGTTGCTGCTGTTGTTGTTGCTGCTGCTGCTGTTGTTGCTGTTGCTGCTGCTGTTGTTGTTGCTGCTGCTGTTCACATAGATTATTTATATTTTATAATGAACATTTGGGTATTGTCATAGTATTTTGATTTAAATTGACACACACCTGAATGGACTGCTGTTGCTGTATGATTGTCTGCTGCTGAATATTTTTATTAATCGTCTGTTTTTCCGACACACTTGAAATTTGAGCCATCTGTCCACTGGAATTCATAACGAGCAGCCTATAAATAATTAAATTTTCATTATTAAATTATGATAGAGATTTTTCTGTTTTAATTATTATATTGCTACTAACTGTTTAGTTTGCTGCATTTGATGTTGCATTTTGTTCGTTTGGTTAGCAGCATCTTGTTTGGCTGCCGGTGCTGGGGATCGTACGCCTGGCTTGCCGCGTTGCTTTGCCTGCTTACATTTATTTGATAGATGATTATATGAATACTTATAAAACCTTAGATAATTGTCTGTAAACGATGTCATTTTTTTTGTCATACCTGATTCTGTGCTTGGTTAGTATTGGTCTGTGTGGAGACAGATGAAGCGGGTCTGATGCCGCTGGAGGGTAGAATGTTAGACAGAGGACGAGATGTCTTCGCCATGCCCTCGCTAGAAGCCCGGGGCTTCGACGTGGTCGCCGTAGCACAAGCCACACTTACATCTATCGAAAATGTATCAACAGTCAGTAATGGTATAAAATCTAAAATAAATTGTAGGAAAACGGGTAAGCAACACTACATTGTAACACACAGTATTCGCTGCAAACAGAAATTTTCGCCTGAACATCGCATAGCATATAATAAGGTTACAACTAATTTCTAAAATATCTATAAAACAATTTATATGCCATTGAAAATTAAACCTTATGATTATACAAAAAAAAAAACAATGGATACTAACTGTTGTGTTGAACGTTATTCTGTGGTGAGTGTTGTATGAACATGGATGGGGCGTCGGGTTGGGTCCCCCTAATGAATATAGGGTTGGGAGCGAGCAGGCCCCCCGCGGGCAAGGCCCCCGCCTGCAGGCCTCCTGCCCACACTTGCGGGAGGGCCCCGGATATCTGCCATGGCGCGAACTGCATCTGACCACCCGTCTGTAATTGTTGCTACATTATCTATATGTTTAAAGTTATCTTTATATATATAATTACATATGTTATGACTACGTTTGACCCTCTAGCCGTTCTCGTGTTTAAATTTTATCAGAATGCGACGAAAATGAGCTTACGATTTGTTTGAAGGGATTTAGTGTATGAGGGCTGTTGAATATGGAGGGTGTGGGGATAATGTAATTGGTTTTTCTGACTACTTGCTAGTTCAATACTTGAACAAAAAAACCCGCACTGTATAGTATTAAGTTATTACTCGAGTCATTGTAACTTAAGTATTTGGTAAATAAAGGAGTTTTGAACGCAAAATGATTGTTGGTTTTAATAAATGTATATCTTATTGGCATCATCAGCCTTACACTTGTGGTTTTTTGTGTAAAAAATATGAATAGCACATGAATTGGTTTTCTAAGACATTTTGATGAGAAGTATCCCAAAAGTTAAAAAATATATACATTTATATAAAATAAAAAAGGATTTCTTTATGGCATTTGTTCGTAACATTATATTCATAGAATGAATATAAATCAATTTACGACTAAATGTAACATCTTCAAGTTATTTTTCCTTTAATACTTATATATAGAACTTGTATATTTCATATGTCCTTTTAAATAATGAGAACATTCCTGAAAACATTGATTATCTTAATATGTCCTCAAATGACAATACTAAGATAACTAAACAATCGCATGGTAATATACTAAATAAACAAAAATTATAATTAAAAATTATATGTTTTTATATTCATTAATATAACATCGCTTTGCATGACATAGCATACACTGTAACTAAATATGAACACATTCGCTATAGAGCCTTAAACAAAACACACAAAATAATTAAACAATTTAACATAACCTACAACTTGTAGCATAGAGTTTTAAACATATAGAAGGTTCAAAACAATTCCATAGTGACTTAACATCTTAAAGTTATAGAAAATGTATATGAAGACTATAATGAAGTGTCAAAGTTAGGGTATAGGGGGTATATAGTGAATGGAGTGACATAGAGTTAATAAACAAATAGAAGGTTCAAAACAACTCCATAGTAACTCAACATCTATAATTTAAAGAATATGTATATGGGAACTATAAAGAAGTGTTAAAGTTATTGTATGGAGGTATTTAGTGAATGGAAGGACATAGAGTTAATAATGTATAGAAGGTTCATAATACCTGTAGTGGACTGATGATCTGGGCCTGTTGTTGGCTGAGCACGGGCTGGGACACTTGGACGCATTGGGCCTGCACAGGCACCGCGCTACCGACTTTACCACCGACCTTGCCACCACTCATCACCTGGAAATTAAATGATATTCTCAATAGACTAGATAGCTAGCTGGCAAGAGAGTTTTGTGTACTGAACAAAACTTTAAAAAATCTTCCTATTATTAGTTTGATGTTTTGAAAAAAAAACGTTCAATCAAGAAGCATAGACATTAATTTTGTTCAGAAAACTTTTAAATGTTGAGAATAATAATATCTGAATCAAATTTCATGTAACATTGGTTTAAATGTATTAATATATATTTTATATCATACCTTATGCATGTCAGATTGTTTTTGTTGTTGTCCTATCCCAGATACAGTAGGTTGAGAGTGAGCTGGCAGTATACTAGACTGTGAGTTAATCACGCCTAGCGGACTGAACACGAACGTTTGGTTCTGGGTCGTCGGGATAGCCGGGATAGTTGTGTATCCCGGGAATGGAGCTACATAAAATACATACATTAACAACATACAATAACACTATCATTAACATATGAACATATTAAACAGCCAACATCCTCAAAACTGAACAAAACTACGTGCGAATATGATAGTGAATCAACGTGATTAAAAATAATATATCTTTGGTTATATTGAAAAAAAAATGGAATATATAAATAATAAGAATATATTTAAAGCTGATACATAGTTGCCATTTATGAATGAATTTAACATATAATAATAATAAAAATAATACATCTTGAATGACTTCGATTATGACGATTAACTTACGTGTAAAGCTTAAAAAAAATAAACATACTACAATCTAAAAGCTATAACCTAGAGCTCTAAAATAACAACAAAAATCATAAGCTTTATAAAATAACACAAATAACAATATGGAACCCCGAAATAAAAAAACCAATTATTGACATTCACTTCCAATAAATCACGAGACTTTAAATAAAATACTTAAACCGTTCAACATTTTTATAAACCTTGATCCTGAAACGTAGTTAGACCTGCAAAATTAACTATACAACTAAATGGAGATACTGTCCGATTATACAACCATTTTAAACCTTATAAATAATAATGTTAAGATTTAAAATATATTCTGTGATGATATACCATTATAGAAGTTGAATGTTTGAAAAAAAAAACCAATGAAATGTATATGCACTTCTTTGTTTTAAAAACTTGCATATATGACCTCATTTGAAAGTTTTTTTTGTCACAGTGGGTCTTTCTTGAGCAATGAAAAAAGTTTTAATATGTTTTTTATTTTTACTGTTTATGTCAACACACGTGAAATATATATGTTTAAATTTTATGACGAACTTTAATACAATTTACCTATTTTCATTAGACTAAGTTCAATATTATTAAGTGAATAAAGGTAGTTTTTAACTGTCAATATTATTTTCTTTTTTCAAAAACTCAATTTCTATGTATTTTTTCATGGTGTGTATTTTTTCATCCTATCATAGTTAAGTATTCATGATATATATACACAAGTGCAACTCACCAGCCTGTCCTTGCAGCACTTGTTTTCCCTGGGTCGTCAACATGTGTGGAGCCAGTTGGTTGCCCTGGAACGGCTTCCCGGCAGCAATAACCTGCCAAAAATATAACAATTATATAATGGATATACCGATTTTTATTAAATTACCAATAAAACACATGTACCTTTAAAAGAAATACGTATAAACCAAAACTGTTTTACCGACATGTAACACAAACTACTTAACGATAGATGGCGTTCATTAGCAACGCTAAGTAAATATTACTCAACACGATTTACCAAATAAAACTAACGAGCAAAATCAATAGATTTTATATATACTGAGGTTTTAAAGCCTATATCACACTGTAGTCGCCACAATAAGACTGATACAGAATCCTCATAGTAATTTTATTCGCGTCAACTTCAATGTCAATAAAAAAAATATGGGATAAAAGCCATGAAAAACGTATGAATTTAATTTTAATTTATTTAAAAATATAAACATTTTACAATGTACATTTACAATGTTTATTTAAATAACAAATACGAGTAAGACGTATGTAACTTGTGAAGGATTCATTTTATTGTTAGATAGTCAATTGTTCACTGTTTCGCATACATACATATATATGTACTTAGTTTTTTAAGACCCCACCAATTCATAATCTTTCATACAAGCTTAAATACAGTTGCGAATTAAGCGTAAATCCAGCGAATTATTACACTACATTTTTTCATCAGACTTACATAAGCTGAACTACGAATTTTATTATTCAGCGATTTATTTGCTGGAAATGTACGGTATAGTTAATGGGTACCTGTATCTGTGGTGAATTGATTCCCGGATGTAAAGCTATATTTCCCGGCATCAGTAACGGCCCTTGAGCGTTATACAGCTGTTGAAGGTATGTGCTGTTCTGGAGAGGCTGTTGGATGACCTGCACTCGACTGTGACCCCATTCAGCACTGATAACATAAATATACATATTAGTATAATAGTAATTTATTTAATGTAGGCATATCCAGATGCATACAATAGTTGTTCTAATACTCGTAAATTTAGAAATAAAAGGCGGATAAAAATTAGTTCACAAGCTAAAAAATGGATGAGACTGACAATATATATATTATTTAGAACAAATCATTAATGATTACATAAGAAAAAATTCTAGCACATACATTGCTGTTTTCTCATTTCATGAGCTGTTCCAGTTGAATATTAAGTTTTTTTTCAGTTCGTCATATAAAAATATTATTAAATATATATATATGTGAAATGAATTTAAACCTTATCTGTTGCGGGTGTTGAGTGTTAGGTAGACTCTGTAATGGCGGCATCGCGGCCTGTTGTTGAAGACCTCCAGAACTCTGTTGTTGCACCTGGACACAGATTAATACGTATTAACCTCAACTATGACGCTCAATACACTAAAATAATAGACTACGAACATACTAAACTTGAATACGTATGATTTAACATAGATTGAATATGGAACAAATATAGGCGTTGGACTTGAATCATGTATGGAACTTTCTGGAAACATCTCGATGTTTTGCCATACATTTATGAATTCTATTGAATTATTGATAGGTATTAGTATCTTAATCGATTTGATATTAGCAAATTATTCTAACTGTACTTATTATTTATCTGTTGTGGATATGTTGGGAAATATATTATTCTGTCGGTTCTTGTGCCACGCCCTTTGTGAGATTCGGTTAGCGCTCCCCTATCAGAAGGGGAGTAGCAATTGTGATTCTGACTTGCACCCCTACACCATTTGTACGTACGTATACCTAGTATAGTACTTAATAAATTGATTTTATTTTTAAACAATGTATCTAAGATTTTTTTATTTAATTATAAAAATATATCCAAAAATTTATCCTATATAAGGAGGATGTAATCAAATAGATTAAAATTAGTTTTGGCTGTATGTAAGTTGATATCGGGGTGAAATTAGCAATTAGCTGCGGAATGATGAAACCATTCTATAGGGGCGACGGTTAATGGTTGAAACCGAGATTGGCTTTTACATTGCCATAATTAAGTATACTAGCAATATATCCTACTTCGTTTAACATATATCTTTATCTTTATATATATAATTCTTCCGTGCGTGTGTATGTCAATGAACTTCTCTCAAACGAGTGGACCGATTTTTATTAATTTTTTTGTGTGTGTTC
>DVQO01000965.1:0-11958 GCA_018231785.1 Danaus gilippus | reverse complement strand
TTGATAAAAATATTGTTATTATTTCATCAAAATCGGACGTTGGTAAAAATATTTGATCTTGATTTCGACAAAATCGGATAGTGGTTAAGTATTTGATCTTTGTTTCATCATAATCGGATGTTGGTAATTATTTTTGATCATTATTACATGGAATTCGGAGGTTGGTAAATACATTTTTCATTATTTCATCGAAATCGTATGTATATAAAAATATTTTGTCTTGTTTTCATCAAAATCGGACTGGATTAAGTATTTGGTCTTTGTTTCAGCAAAGTTAGATTTTGGTAAAAATATTTTCTGTTTGTTTCATCAAAATCGGATGGTGATTAAGTATTTGGCCTTTGTTTTATCAAAATCGGATGTTGGTAAAAAATTTTGGTCATTATTTCATTGAAATCGGATGTTGATAAAAATATTGTTATTATTTCATCAAAATCGGACGTTGGTAAAAATATTTGGTCTTTGTTTCATCAAAATCGGATATTGTTAAAAATATACCCGTTTTTGATCTTAACTTGTTATATACCTCTGTGCATTAACCATATTGGACATCCAATTTGACGTGGACAAAGTTGTGTGCAGTATCTAGTCTAGTATCTATCTACATATATCATATCAATTCCTACAATATTATTTGATTTAATAATATGAATGGACATTATTATTTGTTTATGCACAATCATATGAATCCGAATTGCCATTACGGTCTGCAATAACATTTTTCTACTAAAGATTTTGCAAGAAAATCTTTTCCGATATTACTTAACACTATATTCTTCATTCAATGCATCCATGAGATATTTTTATATATCAAAGAAGTTGAGTTAGTTATACTATTTATAACTCAAGAACGTCTGTACGAGTTTGGCTGTAAATTGGTTGAGAGATAGCTTAGAACAAGGGAAAGGACATAGGATACTTTTCATGTAATTGAAAAAATATAAGTTGATCAAATACAAAATATTTTTATCTACTGCCTTAAGAGAGGAATAGAGTTAGTCAGTTATACGTTTCTAATTACGAAATTAACGCTGACGAAGTCGCGGGCAAAAATTAGTAATTTATAAATGAGAATATATACAAATGTAATAAAAAAGAACTTTTGTCAAAAAGTTTAAAATAAAACCGGACAGAACCATGAGATTGACATTCAATATTAATAAATACATATTTTATATTGTAATCAACAGACAAAAAAAAAGCACAGATTTTTTTTTATAAATATTACATTGTAAAGTAATCACTTTACAATGTAATATTACAATTACAATTTACAATGTAAAATTTATACAAGTGGTTTTTTACTTAAAAATATAGTTTCACAATTTCAAAATTAAGTAATAACTCAAAATTTTAATCCATGTACCAGGCTTATAAGCTATAATTGCTAAAAATATTGAAAAACAATAACCAAATAATTATTATGTGGCAATTAGGAACATATACATTCTACATATAACGCTTCATTTCGATGCTTTTGGTCAATGTTTCGCTTGCGTTTTTATATTGTACTAGCTGTCCCGACAAACCCTGTTGTGCTATATAAAAAAATAAGGGAATGCGATAAAAAAGTAAAAATTTTGGGTGTACAACTGTTATGACTTAGAAGTATGAAAAATAGATGTTACTTGATTCTCAGACCTACTCAATATGCTCACAAAATTCCATCAAAATCGGTCCAGCCGTTTCGAAGGAGTAGTCTGTCTAACACCACGACACGAGAATTTTATATATATTATTATTATATATAGAAATTATTTAAATATTTAAAATTTGAGATTCGAAATGTTATTTAATATCATCACCAGGCGCAGAATAAGATGCTATCGAACTGTTATTGAATGAATTTTTAATAAATATTTGTAACTACATAGTTATCAGCTATGCGTTTATCTTCCTGAATTTTGTGTGAAAAATCACACGTTTTTTTGATTAAATCGTCAAAAGCAAATGAAACACAAAGACAGATAAATAGAAATGAAATTATTTACAAAACGTTGTTATGCGGTAGATGATAATGTTTAGACAGAGACACATTTAATTTTATTAAAAATTATAAATTATAATATAAATAGCATTTACGTCCCACCATTGTTTCCAGTCAAACGAAATCTAAACTTATTCTACGTAACTGAAATTAAAATCACTTTAACGCCTCTTATAAATAATATATACTGGTATGTAATAGTCACTCACAAAAAGAAATTAGTAAATCTATATAATAGTTATCAAATTCTCGTTAACAAAGTTAACATAGATTGACACACCATAACATTTCCATGGTATGTAAAATCCTCAGCGAAGACGATCCGGAGTACAAGGAGCAGCAACAGCGTATTCTATGGTGTTTGGAAGAAGCTGTATCACGACCTCTACTGAGGGGTGAAGAGGCCTGGCCGTTGTTGCAAGAATATGTGCTGCAAGTCCACGACCAAGAATACTTGGATCAGGTAAGAGGTCGACATCGATCACTTGATAAACCAATAAAGTCAATATGAAAATGTAACCCCTACTATGAAATGCTGTCATAAAATAAGCATCAATTTTTTTTAATTTTGTTTAATTAAAAGGAAGGTTTTTTTATTCCTGTTTGGATATAGATACTGTTAGCCTTAATGTGAAGAACTAGGATTTTTGAATATTTTAATTATTGTTATGTTAACTGGCCATGCATTTGGATTACATGTTTCCACTATATTTTTAAGTCTATAGCAATTTAGAATAACTGGGTGCTTACGATCTTTACAAAATATATATTTTTACATATAAAAGACTTAAAATTCCATATTTTAAAACAAAACAAATAATAATATAATAATAAAATCTTCAACATAAAAAGACACTTCCAGTTACGCTCACTCTGTGATGTTTGTTGTTTTGCTATGAATAACTTTTTAATTTTACCCTCTGTTTCTGTTAACACTAGCCATTACGTAAACAAATTTTAATGTACCTTATTTTCTCCTAAGTGAATATTATTCTTGTGAGAAATATTAATAAGATATCTCAAACCGTAACAATCTTTAAATACATATTTATTTTTATTGTTTTTTTATGATATACATTTTTATATTAATACAATTTATAATATTGAATTTTGTATTTTAATAACGAGATACCTAAATTTAAACTAAAATAATCTTCAAGCATTACTTCTAAACATTTTTTCATGTTTTCATGTTTAACAAAAAATAGATCTTAGTTTCTTTGCTAAAACATTGACCTTTGGAGATTCTATCAGTGTTTTAGGGCACATTCGATTGTTATGAAAGAGGACATCCTAAACAAGAACCTAACTTTTTAATAAGGAAAATTAAATGGATGACATTTCTGTATGGTTAATATAAAGGGACTATTTATATAATTCCAGGTTAAAAAGAATCATGAAGCAGCCATTGAATATTTACAGAAAATAACACCGTATGAAGATAAGCTACTGACAATTGAGTAAGTTGTAATAAAATAAGATGACTTAATTGGTTACTAATTATTTTAATTTTCACCATTTCGTTTGATTTATTTAATAAAATTTAACCTCCGTCCAACAAGATCTATTAATTTTTGGTTCAAGTTAACAGTTAGCGTAACCTAAAAAACTTATAAAAATATTCATTTTGTATAGAAATGTCATTATCAATAGCTCCTACTCCTAGTGTTAATATAAAGTTATATCTGAAAGTCAATAAAATAATTTTTCTCGTCATATTTATGCATATTTTCTATGAAAACGTTTAAATTAAAAAAAAATTATACCATGTAATATTAATATTTAATCTCCTCTGTTCCAGGGATGTTGATGAAAAATGCAAAATTTATCAAGATTACATTGAGACAGTCATAAATTTGTCAAAAGAGAAGAAATATGTCGATTGCGACAGCAATGGAATACTGAAGGTATTTTATATAAAGTTTTGATGAAAACAAAACGAGTCCCTACATCAACTAAATGTATGGGAAATTGCCTTAGTATAATAATAGTACAATTCAAATTCTCTCGCCAAGAAACTTATTATATAGGTAATAAGTTTTTTTTCAATTAAATGTATATATATTTTATGTTTTTGTTTTACCCAGGTCCTGTATGACCGGGCGACAACTGAATGCATCTCCTGCGAAGCCTCTCACGATCTTCTATTAGCTTTTGCCAAACATGTTCAGGCGATTTCGTCTCGCGCCACCATACATCGTATACATGACCTGTGTACTAGACGCTGTCCGAGGAAGCATACCTTCTGGGTGCTGAAGATGCAGCAGGCTGAACACGAGGAGAAGAGCTTTGAGGAGGTATTACATCATTTGTTTTATTAAGACTTTCTATAAGAAATTAACTTTTTATAGACATCCATTAATAATGTGTACAAAATACATGACAAGTCAAGTGAAATGTGACGTACCATTCTTTCTTTCAAAGCATGCTACGTTGAGAGAAAAGATTTTCTTCAAAGGGTTTCACCCTTTTATTGAATTTGTGACGACAAACTGATTTTTTTTGTAGAGTAACTTGATTAAAAATGATATATTATACCGTTGGATTGGAGTAATAACTAAAGAAGTTTTTACACCATTTTTAAAGCACACATCGTAAATTTTTTTACCACGTAAAGTTGACATAAGACATTTTTTTCGGTTTATAAATGTTTGATATTTCACAGTTATTTCATTTAAAATTATTTGTATAACATTAAAATGAAATGCGAATAAAGAAAGACTACATTAACGAATGTAATATTTTTTTTACTTTTTAATAAAAAACAATTTGGGTTTTTATAAAAAAAATGTGGATTTTTTAGAAAAACAGTATAATAAGGATAAATCATTAAACTTAATGCAAAATGTTATTTAACACCAATACCTAATGACCATTTTCTTATGCCTGCTCAATCTCAAAAGTTCGCAGTTTCATTGTTATCAAGCGTTGTAAATGCTCATAGAGTTTTCTTAGTATTCTAGTTCCTTATTGGAACAAACTCTTCAGTTTTAATATTTATATATTTAATTATCAAATCTCAATGGGCCATTTTCGAATCGGCGTTTTAAATCATTAATTTACGTCGGTATCTCAGTGAAATTGGTCTCTGTTTATTCTACCGCTAGCAATACATACGGATAACATATGTTATAAAAAAAATATTTTTTTTCGTAAATCTTTGCACATTATATACCGAAAAAATTTGCTATATCTGTGGATAGGCAGTTGGAACTGCTAAGTATCTGCTGGTGGGATGTAAGGTACTCCTGGACAGCGGTCAAAACTCGTGTCGTCACGATAGGGTTCTAGAAATCATACGTGAAGCGGTTAGTCTTTCGGTAGCCACAACGGAAAGGGAAATAACCACAAACGAACGATCAGTAGGTTTTGTGAGAGAAGTTACTAGGGCTACAAAATCAAATGTCAAGCCTTACTCCATCCTTAAGCGGCGTCGGATTTGGGTCGTTAGATAAGGGGCCCCTTAAACCTACACCTTGGTCGCAAGTCCCAGGCACTGTTGAAGCTCCTCTCCCTTCAACGCGATGGACTCGGCGCCCGTGCGGTGAATCCATTGAGTGCTAAGAGGTTTCGTCTCTTAAGTTCCCTTATTGAATGGGAAACGATAAACAATTCGTATTATGTGACGATGCAAACTTGTGGTAACCATACAGACCTCAGAATTCAATTCCCTTAATAATTCACAAGTTTAGAGCATACATAAATAATTGAATTAATTATACTTTTTTTAATAAGCCATTTTTAATTCCAGTTTTGAATTCTTCAATTCCTAGGTTAAGATAATATTCTCCAGAATATTTTTTAAATATTCATATACGCAGAACTTAAAAAATACCATGTTCTGCAAAGAAAAAGTTAGAATGAAAGGTTACTTAATTTCCAATTTAATATTTATTTGTAGATAGTTATTGAAATTACTATTAACATATACAATGTTACTATTTCTTCTTCTTCTTCTACCTGGCAATTTCCCAGCTTTAGCCAGGGTCTGCCTTACATGTTGTGAATAGTTATTATTTATTGTATTGTAAATAAATTGCCTGAACATATCTTACTATAAGTATTTAATACATAATTATTATTAAACAAAAATTTCATATACTTATATCTATAATATAATTGTGAAAGATTTGTGAAAATGTATGGATGAACGGATGATTGTTGTTCTTTTACGCAAAATTTTCTTAACGAATTGTGATTTAATTCTATAGTAATGTAGCTTAGACATTATAAGAGGACCTATGCTAAATTTATCTCGAAATTCCGTATATTTGTTTTAGAATTGAGATATAACAGTTACGTTGTGTATGGAGTCTTGTAACACATACTATAGAGGTTGCTGTCAATGATTAACTTACTTTTTTTTACCCCAATGTCAAATTCCCGCGAGCGAAGTAGCGGTTAAAAGTTTTATGTATATATTTTAAAACACCATAAATCTATAATTTCAGGTGAAGTCAATATTCGAGACAGCGCTATCTAAAGGCATGGAAACTTATAAGGAAGCGGAGAAACTCTGGATGAGCTATCTAGAATACATCCGTCGAGCTACGACCTTCGATAACAAGGAGCACTTGGATAGACTGCGGCGAACATTCAGATTAGCCTGGGACTCACTCGCTGAGGTAGTGACATATATCGATAGATTTTTCATTATATATCGATTTTTTTTTCGATACTTTCGTTTCTTTTCAACTTCATGTCGGTAAAATCTGTCCATGCCGATATCCTGTTTTTCGGAATAAAAATATTAATAAAAAAACAATCTTCACATCAAACTCACAATCTTTATAACTAATCATAATTTTTATGTCTATTAATTAGTTGGTACAGAAAAAATTCTATGCTTCTACGTATTTTTTATGTTACATACATATATATACTACCTCATTTGTATTTTCCACAGTACGTGATATTTTCAAAATATTTTATAATTGTGATTTATTAATTTTTGTCTCTATATTAACGTGGTTATTATGTTAGGAGGTATTGTGTATTTAGAGTTGTAGGGTTTCTATTTAAATATACAGTGCTAGTGATTTGTACAATTATTACTAAAGGTTTGTTGCTTTTAAGTTTTTTTTATTATATTATTCACGCTTGAAAATAAAAAGGTAATTTAAATCACCTTTACACATCGTGGAATGCAGAATTGTATTTGTGGAAGTGTATTTAATAATAATTTACAGAATTCTTTGCTCTCCTCGATAAAACTATCCCGATTTATGTCCAAGAAAAGTGATTTTTTTTTTTAAAGCAATAAAGTGTTTTATCGGAATATGATCAATGAAATTCGCCTTCACAAGTTAACATCATAAAAAAATTGATTATGTATTGCATAGTAACTTGTTCTACATATTTATAAAAAACCAATGAATGAAAGTTATAAAGTAATTTTTAGTTAGTTTCTTACTGACTAGCTTTCCGCCTGCAGCTTCGCCCGCGTAGAGTTCGGTTATATCGCTTTTCCAAGAGAACCTTTCAAGTCTGGTATAAAAATTATCCTATGTTCTTTCTCAAGGTTGACTCTATATCTGTACCAAATATCATTAAAATTAGTTCAGTGGTTTAGGCGTGAAAGCGTAATAGACAGACAGACAGAATTACTTTCGCATTTATAATATTAGTAGGGATTTAGTTTTTATAATAATTTAATTACAGGAGTTTCATTGAATCATTCTTTAGAAGCGAAGCTTTAACATAAAGGATAAATTAATAATTTTAAAAGCTGAATATGTGAACTTATTATAATAATAGTCTGATTATGTGGTATGTACCTAGAATAAACGCAAGTTTTAACCAAATAGTAAGACCGTTATCTGTAACGAAAATGTGTTAAAAACTTTCACTGTATGAATTACTTAATTTAAAATTTATAATTATAAAACAATACAACGCTGGAAATCTGTTAGCATTATTTACATTAAAATATTTTTCTGTCATAGTATCGTCTACTGAAAACATATCTTGTTATTAATAAATATATCAAAAATTATATGTTAATCGGCTACATTAGTTTGAATTTTTTTAAATTATTCCTCAACGACGAAAGGACGAAATGTATAGAGATCAAATTTTGTAATAATTATTACTCAGAATGTACTGCCGTTTACTGAATTGCAATTCATTTTTATTCTATAAGCAAGGACCCCCCATACCTTGATTGAATTGGGTCCAATACTGGTAATAAATTTCGTTTAAGTACCAGTAACATTATCATAATATTAAATAATGTACAAATAATATTGACACATAATAATTTTCTTACTAAACTATGAGGTTGATTATTCAACTGCTAAAAGCACCGACACACATAATATGTTAAATTTGTAATTTTTTTAAGATTCCGGTTTATACACAAAACTAACATACTTGAAATCTTAATACATATGTGAATATTCAAGAAAATCCTTTATAATAAACTACTGGAATGAAATATATTCTTAGCTTAGAAATATATATTGTTATTTATAATAATATAATTAATAATTGAAGAAAAAAATATTACCTATGTATCTGATGTCTGATATTATTATATGACCTGTTCCTTTGCATGATATATAAATTGGTAAATAATAATATATAATTTTGACTGTTGTTACAGGCATGGGGTGATGAAGCCAATGACTGTGAAGTACCATTGTTTTGGGCTCGACTTGAATATAAACAAATTAAGGATCCCGTGCAAGGCAAGGAAATATTTGAAGAGATATTCAGTAAGTAAACATTCTATTTTTTCGTAATGTCTTGGAATAAAATTATAATTAATATAACAATTAATAAAATTTCTGTTCTAATTTTCAGAATACGGGGAAAATAAGACCCTATCGAAATATTGGGAGGCTCTGATCCATCTGGAGGTGAACCGTGATCCGCCGGTCAACAAACGACTGAGGGATCTTCATCGTCGGGCGCTCCGTAGTGTTAGTGACTACCCGCCAGCGGTGGCGCGGCTTTGGAGCGACTACGAGAGGGACTGCGGTGGACTCAAGACACTCGTGGAGTGCCAGGAGATGTGTGAGGTACAGACTCTTCCACTGTATTGACATTAATGATATGTATGTAAATATAATACTAAAAGACCTTAAAAAATTATATATTAAAGGCTTTTTCGATCGCTATCAAATGGTGAAAACCGCTTCATAATTGGTGGAGTAGTTTTTCTGTTTATTGCAAACGGACAGACGCGGGGGGGGGACTTTGTTTTATAATATGTATTGATGATTATTTGATGTTCGCAAGCCAGCTTGTGACTTATGTCGACTGAAAGGTCAAAAAAGTGAGAGGAACATAGTCGTTTTAATTCCTGTGCTTTAATACTATAGAGGGGCTTTCGTAAAAACCACTATGGCAGAGTGGACCCTTCATATATATATGTGTGTGTGTATGGATGTATATACTATAGTGACTCTTATCTCTGATATCTTCAAAATTATCAAAATTAAATAATTAAGTTCAGATTTTTATCTATATAATTGCCTCATACAACGATTTGTACTTTTTAAATTATTACAATACTAGCTTTCCGCCCGCAGCTTCGCCCGCGTTCAGTTCGGTTATATCGCGTTTCCAAGAGAATTTTCAAAAGTCTGGGATAAAAACTATCCTATGTTCTTTCTCAAGGCCGACTCTATCTCTGTACCAAATTTCATTAAAATCAGTTCAGTGGATTAGGCGTGAAAGCGTAACAGACAGACAGGCAGAGTTACTTTCGCATTTATAATATTAGTTGGGATTAGTAGGGATTTCACTATAACGAGCAATTAGACTTTTATATCATCTGAGATTTTGTGATAGCATACTAGAGATATTTTTTTAAAAATCTTCAATTCAGCGCTATTTGACGGACACACTGTAATTATATTGTTGTAAACTGTAGTTATATGAAGTGGCTGGTAATGATAAAATATTAAAGAACAAAACTGGTTGCGGTATTCAATTTAATATTCATAATAAGTTAATATTTAATGTTCATAATAAATTGATATCAGTGATCTTATAAAATATAATTAAAGATTTCAAAGTTAATCTACCTTATTACCATTGTAATAAGGTGGAATAACTTTCTCATATACAAACTTAGATTTAAATTTAGACTTATATACTGTTAGCAGTATAGTATTAGAAAAGGGATTTAAAAAAAAATCCAATTTAATACATGTGGATAAGTTTAATGTGAATAAATTTCTTTTACAGCGAAAGTTGAAAGAATGGCGCGATAATTACCAGGCTATGAAGGAAAAGATGCTAGGATATAAGCAAAAAGGGAAACAGCAGGCGAAAAAGAAAACAAAAATTGATAATGTTAACAAGGTTGAACAGAAAGCTAACAAGGGAAAAAGAAAGTCTGATAACGCCACAGATGAAGTCAAGGTGAAGAGGAAGAAGGACGACAATATGGAAGTTGATGAGTCAGAGAAGGACGGAGATAGTGGTGTGAAGAGATCGCATGACGATCATGATCATGGTAAGTATTCCTGAAATTCATAGTAATTTCTACCAATTAAGCTGCAAATTGTTTAGAACTACATGTGTTTTATTTAAAAATATTACTTCCTATACCATATTATATTAAGCGGATACAATAAGGACATATAAGTAATACATTTTAAATCACTAGTTGAAGCCAGACTTACGACTTGTTTTAAGTACTATATAATGTTAAAATTTTAGTTATAGAGACAAAGAGACTGCGCAAAGAGAGCTCGTCAGAAGAAGCGTCGGGAAGGGAGGCTTGCACATTATTTGTAAGCAATTTGGACTTTAAGTAAGTGTTTTTTTTTAACCGTGCTTTATATTATAAATATAACTGTTTATAAATAATATTTATTATTTCAGAGTCGACGAAAATAATTTGAGGAAAAAACTATCGGAATTCGGCGATATTGTATCGATGAGAGTGAAGGCTGGCGTCAAAGCCTTCGGTGGATCTATCTGTTACTGTCAATATAAAACTCCTGTGAGCGCATTTATATGTATTAAATCCCAAAGAAAAAAAAAGAAAAAACCTTTTTAACAAAGTTTATATTTATGAATTTTATGAACGACTTAAGATTTATTAAAGTATTACATCATTATGTCTAATACAATGTTTTCCTTACTATTTAACATAATAAATATTGCCCTTCACATATGAATTTTTAATTTCACCGACTGTATGGACACGATAGTTCAGTTAGCAAAGTGATTGTGACAACATTTGTGAAGTCCCCGGTTCGAATCATTAAAAATAATATTTATATAACGCAGGAATCGGTTGATGAAGCTCTGAAACACGACAGAACAGCTCTCGATGGCAGACCGATGTTCTTATCACGATATTCATCTAAGAAGACCAAGCCGACTTTTAAATACGCTATGACAACAGAGAAAAACAAACTGTTCGTGAGGAATCTACCTTTCTCACACTGCACCAAAGAGGCCCTAACTGAAATATTCGATAAATACGGCAAGCTGAATGACATCAGGATTGTTACTTTCAAGTAGGTGTTATTATTAGTAATAACTCATATGATTAATACATAGTGTTGATGTGATTTCTCGGTGTCATATGTACTTTCTAAGAATATTTAAACAAACTGGCAGACGATAAACGAAAATTGAGGAAATGATTTCATTTCAAATCATAAGTTTGAAAACGCCAATCCGTTTCGAAGAAGCATGGTGATTAATGCTCTTACCCTCTCCATGTGAGAAGAGGCCTTTACTCAGCAGTGGGCTCTGATTGGCTAATGATGAAGATATTAAATGCTTTTTAAAATATTATTTGACATAATGCATGTTTATTTTATTTATAATGCGATATTTTATGTATTTTATATGCCTTTAGAATGACCTACTGTTTATTACATTACATAATTTTAAATTCTCAAAAATATAATTGCTAAAGTTTAATTCTTCATATATAAAACATCTGGTTACCGAGCTTTGCTCGGTATTTAGGAATAATTAGTATTTTGTGTTTTTTTTTT
>DVQO01000964.1:0-11960 GCA_018231785.1 Danaus gilippus | reverse complement strand
AAATCAGTGCCGTTATAAGCAGAACTCCAAAGTCCGCTGTCTATATGTATATAATAATATAAGCTGTTTATTGGTTATTGACTAGATCATTTGGATTCATTTATACTGTATTCATTTTTATTGTGAATGTCTTTTTTTTTTGTTTTGTCGCTATTAATTATTTTATAGCGACCAAAATATGACATGAGGATTTGAATACATAAATTTCATAATTACTTAAAAAATCTACTCTATATTCAATAATATATAAATTAAATAAAAATATATATGAATATGGTTAAAGATGTTTATATAAAGAGAAATAGACATGTAAAAGATAACATGTCTGCTCGGAAATTACTTCGCAAATCCCTATGATGGTAATGATATTTAAGATTTACGGGAGAACGCATTTGAGTAGATCTACAGTTCAGTTTTTATATATACCTACTACGCAGTTAATCTGTTAATTTAAATTTTACCCAAATTTTCGGAAAATTTGTAGCATCCCTTTATAATTGAGAAATGAGATAAAAGTATCTGTCATTTATTTTTGTACTTTATCGTTAACTCGTTTACGCTTATGGTTGTATTAAATGTGTCACATAGAAATAGTTTTAAATTAACTTCACTAAGCGCCTGCGTAATATAAGAAACATGATCACAAAAGTGTGTTTTAACTAAGAATATATATAAGGAGATTTTATTTAAATTTTATTACAACCATTTAACAAAATTAAGTCTTTTTCTCTAAATTTAAACAACTCCTACATTCCTTGGAAAAAATAATAATTTTGTATTATAAATGTTCATATTAAGCCGGCGTGAAAATAAATATTATTGGTATTTTTTTTTAATTATTAAAAAATCTGTTTTGATTCTAAAAACATATAACTACTATAAGTTTCTAACCAATTTTTTTAGCAACAAAAAATAATTTCGCATTGTATAATATCAATGAACATTATGTTTGGTCACAAACAGCAAATCAATATGTGTCAGTAGGATTTATACGTATATATGTTCATTTTGCTATTACTTAACAAACTAGTTTTGTGATCGTGTGGAAATAGTGAATAGGGGAAAGTGGGGCGATTGCATTTATGATGGAGAAAAATCGAGGAAATTGTATAATTACATTACTTGTGAAATACCAAAATTTTTAACGTATTTCAAATATAATCTCTCTTGAATGACCATTTTTTTAATAACAATTTATTTAATATTTTAAAATGAACGGTTTAAATATATAATGCGTTTTACAATCATAAACGGATTAGTAAATGATATAATTACAAACCTATTCATTTAATAAATCCTTCATAATAATACAGATAGTGATTGATCCGGACAGATTAATAAGCTTTGGGATAATTAATCATATCAATAAAACACCTTTAAATATGTGTAAAACAAGTGATTTATAATAAATTTGTATACGTATCTTCTTGGTACACTTATTTATTTATTTTTTTTACTATTGAGTTTATATTATATTTTAGGTTTAGCCAACTGGTCTTCCAAGACATTGATATTTATGACACCTTTTTCCTCCTCCCAAAATAATGTGGCATAATAGGTACTCCATAAAATAAATTTCAGTGATTCTGTCATGAATAAACAACACAAACATTGATAGATAGTTTACTTTTCATGCATAAAATCAGGATGGATAACACTTATCCGTCCAATTCTTTCTATTTAAATAACAAATAATCACGCCACTGCCATGTCTTTTCCGAGTTTAGTTTTTTACTGATTGATTCTCTCCAACCAATAAACATTGGATGACACTACTGTGTGTACTACTTAGTTACTGTAGCATACAGATGGTAACTCAGCTGTAACCCCTTAAATGAGGTGGTTTTTAAATAAAAGTTGTGATTCTTATTACAATTATTTACAAGTTACGACTAATCAGCAAAAAGCCACTATTTCAATAAATTTATTAAAAAAATATTTTTAATTATATTTCAAATAATATTATAATTATGGAATACTCCTGATTATATTATAATATCATTAAAACTATTAGAGACATATTTTCTAGAAAATTCCTAGAGGCGATACCCACGTCGCTAGTAATTGGAGACTGCAATTAGTTTGGCTAAGTGAGGCCGTGACCTCATGACCTAATCTAAGATATTAGAGTTTTTAAAGGTTTTCACCTTCTGTTTGTATACTTTTTATAGAAAATGCATTTCAATTTTTTAAAAGTAAATATTAATTATTTAGCTATAGGAAAGATATGGTTCTTAATTTTATATTCAACATATTTTTTAATAATTTATAACAATCTCTTGTAATTTTGATAATATCATACAACCATTGAGCTTCACAAACCTTGGCCTTCTTAAATTAATAGACCATATTTAAAAAAAAATCTTTTTCAAGTTGACTCAAGTCACAAAAAATATTAATATTGTTATCAGTAAATACAAAAAAATGGTTGAGGGTGTATCTGACTATCAGTTTCAAGATACTGTGTTGTCACACAAAAAATACTTAAGACTCGCGTCATAGTTCTTGATGTGAAAGAGGATTTTGAGTAAAGCAGCAACACTTGAAAACCGCTATGTCAGCATCTTCATAGTGTTCTCTAGCTGACAGCGCTTTACAAGCGGCCTTGACCGTTGAAGGCTTGTTCTCATAAATAAAAGTTATTGATATTATCGACTTTACAACCTTTTCTTTTTTGTAATACATTTATGTTAAGTTTACACTTAAAGCAATTGATACTTAAATTTTTAACAAAGTGTACTGGTCATTGACATTAATATATTTCTTCTGTTTTAAAAATTATACGCAATGACGTTTGTTTTTTTAATATTTCTTTACCCATATGTATATATATAAATATATACATAGGATTGTTAGGAACTATGTATAATCGTTAACGCCAATTCAGTGCGCTAGTAGTAAAAGTCTATTTAAATCGGGCACGAAGAGACATACCTATTTTGTGTAACAAACTAAGACGGTGGAGTCAGACTTGTTTCAAATGCACGCAGTCTAACGCATAGCGTGCACAGCTAGTTTATACAACGGATTAATAGGCAGCGTTGCGTGAAAATCAGGCTTCACGTTGGCAAAGAGCTATCCGAATTTATGCAACCTAAAATGAGAAAGAACCCGCTTCAATTTACATAAGAAGTACAAACGGTAACGAAGGTCACCGTCAGTGTGACCGCCGGTGTGTAGTCGGCGAGAGCATTTTGTGGTGGATTTGAATAATCGACTTGTGTTTTTGCAAAATGTGTGAAGGACAATTTTTAGTTTTCACCTGTCTGACGGTAGCAGTGGCCTTCGTTGGTTATACCTCAGCCAGGTTGGCACGTAAGTTTCGTAGTTTCTAATTGTAGATAGAATTATCAATGAAATATTTGAAGCGATAAAATAACTGAAATATGTTTATTCTTTGTAATAAAGTAAACATAAGCATCGCAAGAGAAATTTCTATTTATGAGTAACGCAGATTATAATGTGAAATAAATTATTTTAATATTCTAAACACGTAAACAAAAGAAATATGCATTTATATTCTTCAGGTCCCACTCTTATTTCATCTTTAAGTTGCATGTGTCGTACTTTTCTATTGATTTTATTAAATCATACATAAATCAAGTTATATGCTCTATATTTGGTGAATTTATTATTTAATCCATTAGATTACTTCTCTTTATCAAAAAGTCTTTGTATAGTTGTTTTGTATTATTTAAAATATCGTAGATTTTCATTCATGTTTAAGCCCTAGCGAAATGGAATATTAAAAAAAGAATTCAAAGGATAATATATTTAAATATAATAAATTATTGATGGTAGGAAAATATTACTCGACACCATGTTTTATTTAATTTCTCTTCACCATATGTTTTTCTCTTTGTTTATGTAGAATTCATAAATGAAAAATATCTACATTTCAATTTAATTTGTTCTATATATTTTTGTTATTCATCTTTTATAATAATAATTTATCAATCGAAAAATATTTTGAAGTTAAGTACTCTTTCTTTTTCTCACTAACTTTAAAAGTCGTACTTGTTGCTACTACGTTATAACGTATACCCCACTAACATTATTCATCGAAAATTTTTAAAATGCTTCCCTTGCAATTATATATGTTTAATAAAAAAAACTATACTTTGTTAAAATATGTTATCCTTTGTTTTATATTCCGACTTAAATGTTAATGACGCCTATGAAAGATAACAATGTTAACACATTCAAGAAGACTTATTTTTGACTTTCCTGAATCGTAAAAACTTTTATAAATATGAAAAATAACGAAACTTTTACAAATATAATTACTTCTACAACAAATAAAGTATAATTATTGAAGTATATTAATAATATTATTATAAAACAATCCAGTACCTACAAAGTTTATAAATGCAATTTTAATAACAACGATAAATGAACATTAATCATCCATAATGCACTTCATGTATGTTTTTGTTTAAACAATTGTAATTAAATTTCCATTAAATATCGTGGATAATATTATCAAAAGCGTAATAAGCCATTATGATATTATCAGAATAAATAATTTGTGGGCTAAACCAATGCAATACAGATCAAATAAATGCTTTTAATATTTTTAATCAATAAAATAAACTTGATACAAAAAATGTCTTACTTTTTTTTAAAGACAAGGTGATTTTTTGTTTACTAAGTTCGAAAGTGTAGGTACTATATACCTAGAAAGGATAGAAAATACTATAAATTATTAAAAAAAAAACTCGCTACGATTGATATGTGTTATTGTATTTTTAAAATATATTAGGCAATAGGAACATCTTCAGTAAATAATAAAATATTAATAATATTATAATATAAAAGTATAAAATAATTTCAAATGATTCAAGAGTTAAAATCTCGATAGCTTTGAGGTTACACGTTGATGACAAAGTCAACCGCGAAATGCTGCACGTAATATTTTGTCATATTTGTCCTTGACACAAACTGAGATCTACATGACATACAAACATACACAAATGAATGCGGTCAAATATATGTAACAACCTTTTGAGCATTTTATGAATAGACATATATCAATTGGAGCCTTTCCAGCTCGTGTAAGAAGGAAATTTTAATCTAATTTTGTAAAGAATTATTTATTATTTAAAATACTTAGTTGATTTTTATCCAACTCGTTTTTCTTAATTTTTAAAACGGTTATAATAATTCCAGATTTCTTAAAATTTTGGTCCAAATAGGACATACATTCCTCTTCTGTCGGCAGGTTTCATAAAATTTGAGTTTATTGATGTGTCATACTGAAATCTTGTATCACATGAAAGTATTCATAACTTATAGTTATGATGTTATTTCGATTTTATACTTCACAAAAACGAAAAATCCTATCAATTTCTATATTATTATAATTTGAATGTAATATATATTCCTAATTTTGATTCAAATAATAACAAACAATTTTAACTTTGACTTCATATGATGATATTCATTACTTCTTAAATACCACCGTGTAACTGAATATAAAATTAATATCTCCATATTAACCTGGACGTCAATAATTTTAGTTTTTCTTTTTTAAGCGCTTTTGCTTTTTTAAAGCTGGGAAAACCGAAATCTTTTTACTTTGAAATTCTAAAGTTATATAGGTAGAATATAGATTTCTTATCAATAACTTGTTTATCTATAATTTTCTATTGTCTTAAAGTTTTGGTTTTGAATTGAACAAGAACATATATAGAACAAGAACATATGTATATGCCGGACTAAAGAGGTAGTTTGTAGAGGTTAATATATCCGGCAATTGCATATCGAAAACTATCATATGAAATTCAGAATTCGATTATGCTCCTGCCATTTATATCTATGGATTCAGATGGAAAAGAAAATATTCTGTTTTTATTAAAGGCAGCCATTTCCAAACAAAAAATTGGCACTTTTATTTATAAAAAATCTGTTTTAATAGTATACTATACCTAATATATAAATTACTAATTTCATATACTCAAATGTAACATTAATAATGTTGTTATTATATAAAATCCCCTAATTCGGAACATTTGGTGTAAACTTTCAACCCTGTATAACTCGTTAATAACTTTTCTAATTAAACACAATCAATGTTCTTCATGCATGAGTGTTCTTGTATACGTTTACATTCTAATCTTTGAGAGAAAATTTGTTTTGCTCATTATTATATTGAACTTAAAATAAAATTCATACATTCTTAATTTTATGGTCGTTTATTTTATTTTGTTGTCAGAGAAAATACATAACCTCGACCCGGCGAACCTCGTACCGCCCTATAATCAAGAAATATCTGTTACATTTTTATCTAAATCAAGTTAATTTCTTTATAAAGAATAACTGACCCGACAGACAATGTTCTGTCTTCTTAAGTCTTAACTGTGATTATTGAATTCTAATTGGTATATTAACAAATCAAAATTATTCCAAAAATAAAGTGTTTATTATTCTAATGCTTTATTCTTACTACGTCAATATTACTGCGAGTGACACAGTATTTTAATAAAAAATGAAATATTTTAGTAATTTTTTTTTTCTAATAATCTTCTTAACTTTTTCTTACATAAGAACCTTCTCTTAATAATAACAAATACAACAAAAAAAAATTGTGAATTTGGTCCAGCCATTCGCGCGTGATGCCGCAATAAATGGAAAACGGGATTCACTTTTATATATATAAATACATATATTATTTGATATGTTAATAATTATACCACGATGTTAAACGTTATTTTTATTAGTTTACTAATATCTACTAGAATACAAAGATATAAACATAAAATTTTCAAATAACTTAAAAAA
The DNA here is from genome assembly GCA_018231785.1 of Danaus gilippus. Lineage (NCBI taxonomy): Eukaryota > Metazoa > Arthropoda > Insecta > Lepidoptera > Nymphalidae > Danaus > Danaus gilippus. Next base: position 5,180 of record DVQO01000964.1, on the reverse strand, counting down.
ATACATAGTTATTTGTCAACTTAAATTGAGACAAACATTATTACGTAAATATAAAGTTTGAATCCTTAATTTGTAACTGTATTTTTAAGAGTACTGAAACGTTAAAACGTTTTGAGAAATACTTTATTGTTATATAATAAACAGGATCTGTATTCTTCTTACTCCGAGGGAGTAAGTCCGGTCTTTACCAGGACCGGCCAGTCGCTGGTGTGCCCTGTCGCTGACAGATCCGGGGTACACCGACATAGCGGCCGATGGATCTGTATTGTCAGTTTAATTTCAAATGTTTAATTAACACTGTTCGTGTTGAACTTTCAGCAAACTAAACATCTAATTTTACGTGAGACTAAAATCAATCAATCAAATCAACACGACAAAAATGCAAATAATCAAAACTTATAAAGAGTCCTTAAGTTACTTATAATGTTCTTTTATAGTATTTTTGAATTGATGGCTAAGTAATTCCTTAACATTAAACATTGATTAATAGTTGTTTGATTTATAATAGTTATAAATAAATAAATAAATTACTTTATTTCCAGAACCGTATTCCAATTTTACACACTTATTATTTAATATATTATACTTAATATATTTATAAAATGCAAACCATTGCGGTCAGAAGGCTTATCTAGGTTACTAAATGAACGCATTATAAGTGATATTTCAATACACGCAATATAAACCTCACAACAAAAGTCAGTTTTTCATTTAAAAATATTTATCAAGGTAAATATATACTATCGTATAAAATAAATACCTATTAAAGTTCGTTATTCTTTTGTATGACTTAGTCGGATTTAAGCAATATTCTCATGGTGTAGCTTGCTGGATTTTGTTCTGTACTGCAATTTTTAAGTAAAACCATTTTATTCAATGCTAGAACCAATATATTCTCTGTTTACCCATTCCTCAATTCATAGGTCAAAAACGAGTTCTTGCAAGTTACCAAATCTATTTTAAACGAACGTTCTTTGAACGTCAAACTTGTATTGGAATATATTGAATAGTAATTACACCAGTGTTATTAGATTCGGGTATGTACCTTTTTTTTATTAATAGATCAATAGGTAAAGACAGGAAACAAGAAATGTATACAATTCAATGACCCTGAACCATGTGCAATATTAAAAGACTGATGACTAATAGAAACCAACATTTTTCACTTTTTCGCAATGCAATCGCCCTAATAGATCGCGTGCATCACTAAATTATTGCAAAACAGTGGAGCAATGTTTAAACATTGCTATATCAAGTCACAGCTCTATGTATTGTGTATAATTATATTTATTTTACTGCAACCAGGGACACAACTTATCTCGTATGATTAATCTGTATTGCATCATGCCAGAGTTGCAATGATTTCGAATATTGTCTATGGTATATAATCTAGTATTTTCAGTGTTCCTTTCTAACCAAATAATAAATAAGCAATATATACGTTTATTGAACTGTAATAGCATATGACATGTAATATTTTATAGGTATCTTATCGAAAGGAATGAGCATTTATAGAGAAATTAATTTTTAAAATAAACTTTTTATTTAAATGTGGCTAATTATAAAGAGTAAAGCTTCCTTATAATTTGTAGGCCACCATTAGATATAGGTATCTTTTTTTGGAGATATAGGCCCCTAATGAGAAAGTAGATGTTAATCTTATTTTATTTCAAATATATCTGAACTAAAAGTGAGATAGTACTTTAAATAACCTATTTCAACACATTACCTGCTGTACGTTAATAACCACATTGTTAGCCAGTAGGGTTTAATCCATATTTGTTCTTTAGTCCGTATCAGTTTAAGGCAACCCAAAACCTCTATATACTCCTACGAAATAGTAATTAACTACTGGGAAAACGTAAATACCGTCGCGATAGGATAAAAAGGTTCCACTAAAAAATAAATTTAAACAAGATTTGCTCTAATTGAGCCATGTTCTAAATAAAATGTCACGTAAATTTAACAGTCAACGGCGTTAACAAAGACTTGTGAATGACTGTCGTCTGTCGAAATATTTTGTTTAATTGAGTCATTTAATTACTCTTTGTTACATCTCTAGTATAAAATTTAGTAAGCATTAATTGAGCAGATTATAAAAACTTCAAAGTATGAATTGAAGAATATTGTAATTAACAAATACTTCATAATCTAGTTGGTTAAAGGATACTAAGTCATACTAAGCAAGTCTGTTTTAATACTATTTTTGTCTATCCAAGTATTTAAAATACTTCTGTACTTTTAGTTAAAAATCATAAGACTGTTTTTTTATTCACAATAATGTCAAACCAAAAAGGAAATAAAAGAAATTCGCGTAAAGATGTACTACATACTATTATTATATTATTATGGGAAAAGGGGGGCAACCGAGCAGACGGCCTACTTGATGGTAGGTAGTTGCCGTCGCCCAATGTAGATATGCAGATGTGTTGCCGCCCTTGTTTGGGGAAAATGGGGAGTAAAAGATGGGAAAGGGAGGGAAAGGAAAGGGCAGGAAAGGGTGGGAAGAGGGAAAGGGCAACCGGCTCTCTCACTCACCGGACGAAACGCAGCCATTAAAGACTACTTCACGCCGATTTTCTGTGAGAGGGTGGTACTTCCCCGGTCGAGCCAGCCCATGTTCGAACTGTAGTAACTTGACCACAGCAAGGCTCTACCACCTCTAATAGTACTAAATACATATATATTTGACTTATTCTTCAATATTCCTGAGATTCTTTTAATTTATCGCTTGTATTTTTTTTCATTGACGTTTTATGTAATTAAAACCTCAATAAATTAAATATTCTGAACAGCTTTTCTTTTTTGTAACACAAAACTAATAAATACAAATAAAAATGTTACCTTACTATATGTACTAAATTTATTTTTAATATTTCGGTTACAGCTGATTTCATTGATCCCTGCAATACTACGGAGTCCGCATGTTTAATTCGAGCTACACAAAACGCCATTCCTGACTTCTCCAAAGGACTGCCTGACCTCGGTGTTCCATCGTTAGATCCTTTTGTTATAGACGAATTACCAATCCAACTTCCTGGAGTTAAAGTAACCTTTCTTGACGGTAAGGTTACAGGACTACGGAAGTGTCAAGTGCTAAATGTGGAGTAAGTTAGGCTATAGTTTTAATTTTAGATGTACACATAATTTTGAAAAATACATTTTGAATGCCACAAAAGATGGCTTACGCCATCACGTATTCTTTAACTTACTTGATGTGTTATCTGAGTTAGTTTACTTTATTGTTTAACATTCTTTGTTTTTGAAATTAAATCTTTATTTTTATGGAAACAAACTTCACATTTAGTTTTCAAAGTAAGATTTCTTACGACGTTCTCACAAATTTTATTATAAAATTCCAGACTTAATTTATGAGATCTTTGTTTAAATGTCATCGTCATGCTTAGTACTAACAATGTATATTATTGTTTTATTATGTGTTTCGTATGAACACGTATGAGGAAATAGTCGCTGCTTGCAACGAGTTTCGGCTAAGCATTGGCTGTTGATTTTGTCTTTATAAATAGACTACTGTTTTTGTTCATTAATAAAGAAGATTTATGTGACATAATATAATATTATATATTATATAATCGAAGAACAATAGTTGCAATAACAAAAAAAGACCGTAAAGAAACTTCTAAGTATAAAATAAAAAAGTTTAAAGCTCTTAATCATTGACATAGGGGTAGGTGCTTCTATAGCATTTTACTATCAAACCATTAACTTAACAAATGGCCGTGAATGTTCATTATACGTCTAAGAAATAATCTTTGATTAAAACAATATTTGAAAGTATTCATTCCCAAAAAAATATTTTTCTTAAATTTATTTAGCGTCATCATTTTGTAATTGTTTTTTTTTATTTTGTTAATGTTACAGGTATAGCATAATTTTTAATTTTCATTTTTCTAAAATTTTCAGAGCCTACCTTGAAAAGAACGTATTTATATTGGAAATAAAATGTAATATTACAATAAAAGGGAAATATACAGCGGTCGGCAGACTACTTTTATTTCCTATAAATGGAGAAGGTGACTCTAAAATTAAAATAGGTATGTAACTTTTGACGTTTTTTTTCAAAGACAGCAAGTTATTTGTAGTATCTGGTAACATGATATAGACGCCAAGTAATGATATTAGAATTTGTTAATACCTTTCATAAAGGAATCATAAATGGAAGATAATTATAAAAGTGTCTTCTTAAAATAGCACTGCTTTTGAACTGTCTCTTGTAATACTTACTCCGAGAATATTTATTTCTACTTAAGCCTCTTAACGCTCACAACTACATCGAATCCATTCCCAAAACATTAGTACACAATTTTTAAAATAGGGAGTATGCATTTATTTTTTATGAATTCTATGAGTAATTCTATAACTGAAAAAATATATAATACTTGCACAATCATTTTACACATGTAAGTCTGAAATAAATAATTCTAAGAAGTATAATTTTCCGATTATTTAAAGGCTATCAATTACTAGCAAATTGACAGTTGAAAAAGCCATATTCATACATCCAGCCTACGTTACAATATGATTATTAGTGACGGTGACCTCACATTTTAATCTACCAATAGCGTACATGGATAACACTGAAAATATTTAAAAGTGGCTATTTAGTAACGTTGCCAATGAATACTTCTTTTTTCATTTCAATATTAAAACTCTTTAATAACCTAATGTAATGATATAACGGTCATTTGTTTTTGTGAATTGGCGTCAAATTTAAAACTCTTGTTACACCTGAAAATTAACCTAACGCGTAAAAATTTTCGGTCAATGATTTGTTATGACTTTTGTCATGGGCCTACTCAACAACAAATATAAAATAGGCTGCATTTAGCAATTTTTGATGAAACCCCATCTCGTGTCCCTATTTACAATTAGTTTAATGAGTTTAAGCGTGGACTCATCAACCCACGTGTGGGACGTCCTTTAACAGCGAGTACTGTGCTGTGTGACACGTGATAGTGGAAGATAAGAGGGTGACCAATCAGCAGATACGGGAAAGCCTAGATATTTGTGTGGGGCAAGTTCAAAAAATATTTTGAAGTTCCATTTATAATATTTTATACGAACTTTTAGACGTCGGGAAGTTTTGTACCCATACTTTACATACTTACATACTTTGTTTGGATTTCCCATACTTTAACGAACGACCAGAAACACCTTCG
>DVQO01000963.1:0-11971 GCA_018231785.1 Danaus gilippus | reverse complement strand
AAAGAACATGGGATAGTTTTTATTCCAGAATTTTGAAAGGTTCTCTTGGAAACGCCATATAACCGAACTCCACGCGGGCGAAGTTGCTGCGGGTAAGCTAGTATATATATATTCTAGTTAACATTAATTAAAACTAAACCAAACATAAAAGCTAATATTTCGTTTGAATGGAAGCAAATAAACACATAATAATAACAAAACAAAACAGCGCTACCAAACTTAAATCACTTTTTAAGGAAGGATGTATTCATTACGATCTCTGTTAGTTTGCTGAAAGCCTTGTAATATATTTAATATACAAACCTCAGCAATAGTCATCTCCAGCGATCTTATCTCATCTTGGGCCACAGCCAGTCTTTGTTGAGCGTCAACGTTGGCCCTCCTCAAGGCCTGCACTTCTCTCGCCAGTGCGAATGTTTCTTCCTCACCCTCGGCTCTGTCCACTTGACCTTGAACCAAACGCTCAGCCAACGCAGAGCTCTCCTTCTCTAAAAGCTCCACACGCTGTTTCAGAATACGATTCTCTTGACGCAGGCACTGCAATATTATATTATATTACATATAAGGCAAATAATTGACACAATATATTTTATATATATTATGGACCTCCATGTTAAACTCTATCACGACGTAATTTGAACTGAATTGAATTTCAGTAATTTTTTTATCAAACATTATCTCAAACCGCAAATAGAGATTAAATACGTTTTAAAATTAGATTGAAATGCTTGTCTATAGATAAACTGTTGTGAGTCGTACTGCCAACAAAAAAATGAGTGTCTTAAAAAAATATTTAGTTTATTCGTTCACCCTATTGACTATTAATGTTGAATTAAGATGACCACGTCAAATAAAGACTTTTGTTTATATTCATTATATCTTTCAAAGACGTTAACATGATTAATTGTCCTATGATATTTTATCTTTAATCAGACACAGTACATAATAATACATTAATTCGTTAGTTTGTTTGATAACGATTTTTTTTTTTTGCTAAAAACACCACGGTAGTAAATTAAGCGAGAATATTAGCTAGATATTTAGTAAAAATAATGACCAAGACATTGAGTTGCCGCAGTAAAGACATTCATATTAGCAATTACAATTCCATAAAAATTTTGGGTTCTTTTGTTACTATAAAATGCTTTTTTATGTTTTGGCTATTTTTAGCAAACGAATTAGGAAAAAGAATCGTCGTCTTCGTAATGGGTGCATAGTATTTAAGACGGTACTAACTCTAACGACAGCAATGTCTCCTTGTTCTTTCGTCTTTATAACAGTGTATTCTTTTTCCAATCTCTTCATTTTCTTTGGATTAACTTTTATTGAATACGCTAGATTCATGAAACCATCTTGATCTGCCTCCGCCTTCGCTGGTAACTCCTTCTGTATATACTGTTGACACATAAACAGAATATATATATATATATATACATACATATGTATAACATTAGTTGTATCGCATATTTAGTATGGATGTGACTAGACTAGTAATTATCAACACAGTATGGTAATTATTATATCAATGTTAGTTCATTGTCATAAATGTCCGTGAAACTATTATCCTCTCATGTAATATTATTATAAAATGTTGACAAATAAATGTACAGGTTTGAACGCTGTAACTATATCAAAAAGTCAATAATAGATAATGAAAAAAAATCATTACCATTAAAATAAACTTTAATCATAATTTGTAAATGAAATGTAAATTTTTGTGTTTGTATAAATTGTTATGAATAGAATTTGTAGTATCTGTCAATAATACTACATTATCATAAAAACAACAAATTAATGATGAAAATAAAAATCAAAGATGTTATGAATACTATAAAATGGCTTTGGTTGAATATTTATCTTGTTAATACAAATACATTGTTTGAATTCAGAAAAGTAACATATTCAGGTAGAATAGTTCAAGAAAGTTTATTTTTGTATGAATATTTGACAGTAATTTTTTATTATTCTTAGCATTTCATTTTATTTCTAAAGCGCTACCTTACTTTATATATAAAAAAAAATTTTACAAAGTCGAAAAACTACATATTAATATAAACATAACTTCGGGACAGAGTAGTGACATTAAACAAAAATAATGATTTTCATATTGGAATATTATAAGAACTAACATAAAAATTACCTTGAGTATGCTTTCCATATCCAGCGATAGCAGATCATTCTTGCCGAGTGTGAGCATCGCCAGTGCGACCTTGAAAACGATCTCGATACCTTCGGAGAGAAACACGTCCATGATGCGACATGCCAATGGTAGGGACAGCGTCGTGGTGAACAGAGTCAGGAACCAGCTGCTAGCGTATATCGATGTACTGAAGCTCTGTGAATAAAATGTATTATATAAATAAACTTATTCTCTAATACCAAAAACTTAATACAAAATGCAATAAACTTATCGCACATCACACCAAACAAAATAAAAATTATGGAAGTCGTCATAGAACAGTCTAATATGTAGTTAAATTAGGGGTACTTTTATTAATAAAATTTATGTATAAAGAAATATTGATATTCTCCATCTTTTTAATTATATAATACTTCCAAGCCAGTAAACTAATAATTCGCTTACAGCCTATAGCTTATGTACTAACCTGTGATTGGAAATGAACATGCAGGTCTGGCAGCAGTTCCTGAACTAAATTTTCCAGTTGAAACATACATAAACCGAGTTCAGCCATACTGGGTTTGAACATGTCCCGCATGCGATGCTGTTGCATTATTTTAACCAAAACCGCGAAGGCTTCTTCCTCTGGCATCTGGTAATAAAAATGTGGTAAATATGATAGACTTCTAGCATATTGTAGAAGTTCCAAGTATTGTAATGAGTTATACAATCACATTAAAATTGAATTTCAAATGAAATGAAAACAACGTGACCCGTTTCGGATGAGAGCACTTGGAAGAGGTCAAGGGAAGTGATTTTAAAATGAAACATTTGCAAGCCAATTACATTGAAACAAAAATGTTATGTTGATTCTATTCTGTAGTATTTCCTGCATATTTCTATGTGAAAACATATTATATGATAAAAAAAAAACAAATACCTGCATTAAAAGCAATCCAACTATGAACCCAGATCCTTGACAATAGCCAACTTCTCTATCATGTAGCGAATACGCCTTCATCACATTGAATAGCGACTCCTGACCCAATCCATCCTTTTCCTTAAAGAAATCGTGTTCCGGGTACGTTCTGGCTATGTCACGTCGAATCACTTTTTCACAAGCTGATTTGGCCTAAAAATACACACTAATATAGCCCCATACATTTACGAATATTAGAAGTTATTTAGAATATGAGAAAATAAGTGAAAGCTACCTTAATATAAGACGCATACAACTTCTTCTCCGGCGACGAATCGACTCCTGCCAGCAGCTGCCATACAATTCCTCTGAAATGATGAGGCACTCCCTGCCTCACCAAATCCCTCACAAACTGGTTGCGTCGCCGCCATTCATTCTCCCAGTTGCTGACCAATCTGCCCCACAAACCCCACAGATCCTCCTCTCCGTTTGTAGCAACCCTTGCCTCTTCATGACTTGAACTTGTGGCTGGAAACAAGTTTTTGGAACGATTGTTACAGTTATTCTGTTTGATCGTAATTCTATAATACATAAATCACACAAAATAACATGTTAGATATAAGAGAATCAGAAGTATTTCACTTGCAAGAAAACAAATTGAATTAGGTTGTTTGTTCAGTAGGAAAACATGTTGCCAATTGCAAAACAAACTAATGCTATATCTATTGACGGTCGCACTGAACTTCTTTGCAGCAGAAACATGATTAATATTTAAATGTAAGTACATTATACATAAAATTTGAATCAAATGTAAAACTTAGCACTTCTAACACTTCTTTTCTTTCTTCTTCTAGTTGTAAACTTTTTTATTTTATTTTACGAATTCAAAAAGTATCAATCAGACAAACAATTTTAATAGAAGTAAAAGATATATGACAACCCAATAAAAAAAAAACAATGAGTTTAGACAAAATTTTCAAAATAATTCCTTCGCAATTTAATTGCCAATACAAGAATAAATGAGAATGTTTTCAGTATTTGAATCAAGTTACAATCGCAGGAGCTGGGCGTGTTTGGCCTCGATATGCTATTATAATATATATTTTTTACAACGTTACTTTAACAATAAAACACTTAATTACGTTAAAATTACATTAAACTTATGCAACCGCCTTGTTGCTTAAGTTATAAATATTACAAACCTTAATGTAAATGACGAGTAAAATGAAATGATTTTTTTATTACTGTTCATAATATAAAAAAGCAATCTTATTTTATTTATAAGATTTTTTTTGTTTTCTTACGTAAAATGGTAAAGTAAGTAAAGTTTAGTTATATTTGAATTCAGATATATTTTTAAATCACACTCATAGTATAGTAGTATAGTATGTAGGTTCCTTAACGTATTTGTTGTTAATGTGTGGATGAGTCACTTAAAAATGTTTGAAGGAGATTGATTATTTTAACAGAATATTTAACTCAAAACTTACTAGATATTAATAGTATTTTAACAATTTGAAATTTTTAAATAACACCTAAAAATATAAGCAATCGCAAAGAGTACAATAAAAAATCTAGCAACAAAAACTTTAGTTACACTAAACCGTTGTTATACAAGTTTTCTCATTATATATTTAATAGGACATACTTTCGAATACTGTACGTACCTAGAACATTTCCTATGATACTGGTTATATAAAATTCTATAACATTTAAACTAGATATTTCACCGTTTTCACTCATTGCTGATGTACAAAATAGTTTCAGATGTTGCACATGATATATCTCCAGTATCAATGGTTGTCAAAACGAGATAAGATAGATGCCACGCTTAGTAAAATATGCTCATAGGCAGACCGAATTTGGTCATAGCCAGTAATGAAACTTTAAAATTGCGCACAAAAGTAAATGTAGATTAGGTAAATCCATGCAACATCAAGTGAGTGACGCAAGCCTTAGAGGGTATATATACATATAAAGATTCTCGATGCAATACCTTCGGAATCGTTTAATGTTGTTGTAGTTAAGTGGTTTTAGACTTACCAGATGCCAGTGATATTTGTGATGTGTCCGAGCTTTTGCGGCTGTGGACAGTTGTGAGCGAGGGGGACTTAGCGTCCGCCTCGATTCTTCTATTTTCTTCCTCCAGCTTGGCAAGTAGCGCCTTCTGAGGTGTCGATATACCCTCTGTCTCACTCACACCGCAGTCTGTTGACGATGATTACGTATTGATAATGATAGTGCGTACAATTAACCAAAACTGATAGGCATGTCTCATAATATACTTTATGCAACGACTAGTTATTACACAATAGTTTACGAATAATGCTGGATTATTAAAATTGTTAATGCAAAGTTAATTGGTCAGGTTAAAATGAAGTTATTTTACTACTTTTGCTTTTTTCTTAATTGGGGAGCTGGTTGGAAATACATTGTCTTTAGGATTTCTGTTGTTTATATAAATATACTACATATAGAAAAAATATATAAAAAAATTATTTGAAACATTAATCTCTGAGATGGGGCGTTTGAATATATCACGAAAGAAAGTTGACACACGTCAGCTAGTGCATTCATGACTTCAATTTCAGAAAAATATTTTTTCATTACCCGACTGTCTATTGGGATGCAAACATGATTAATTAGTTACTACCCTAGGGGATAAAACTAAAACACACAGCATTCACAACGAAGTAAACTTAATGTTCATGCAGGAACATCTAATTAAATATTAACATTGACTATAGCCATAATGTTATTGGATTTAACAGTTTACATTTCACCTAAGAGTTGTTAGTAAATGCTTTCATTATACAAACTAAAAATGTATGTATGTGATGTCTGCGCCATATTTATTGAACCCCAACTAAAAAATACAAATAACTAATAACAAGACCATTACATCCACACGACTACATACATGTGACATTTCTAAATAATTTATTCTAATACCTGACATTTTCTTTGTCTTATAATATATTTTGAACTCCTACAGAGTACTGAGTGTTACTGATAGTAATATTAATGTATATTATTAGGGGCCAGGTGCAGGCTCAAGCGTTGGTTGGTTACAACTTACAGGATATTTTTACAGTGCACTGTGAGTATGATGAGAATTTCTGTCTGCGTCTGTGTTACGTGAAACAGCTTTTATATTAAACATTGACTCCTTTATTAAAAAATACTTTTGAATTTTTATGTGTACATGATGTATTTAAAGCGACATTACAGTTTCCGTGAGCAACAAATGAAAGAGTGAATATTTTCGCAACAATTCCTTTTTATGTTTAAACATATTTAACATATTTTTTTTTATTTAAACACTGTTCCTAAAAGAATGTTCTCCACACTGTTATCTGTCTTTGCTCTGGGACGCCCTCAAGTTGTTGTTATTCATACTAGTCAGACAGACCGAAATCCTCATTTAGATTAGTATGTTAGTTAGTAAACAAACCATCAAGGGATGACACTGGTGATTCTGTATTACTAGCAATCAGGGTGACGTTGCAGGCCGGCACTGCTTCCCTGGCTTCTGCGTCCACCTTCATGATGAAGCCTCTGCCATATAGTGCGTGCACTCGGCTCGCCTCTCTGTACCAACCCAACTAAGTCAGACCCTTAGTCGCACTATTTACCGCACCCATTATTTATATAAAAAAAGAACAGCTAATATATGAAAAAAATATTCAACGTGACTTCTGTCCAGTTTTTGGTTTAAACACCAGCTTTGTAGAGAGATAAAGTAAATTTGTCATCCAAATAAAAAAGATGACTCATATGTAGGCACAGTACAGACTAAACGAACGCTTAGATAGTTTTACATATATTGTGTTTCTAATGTCTTTGTTATCTGCCTTCTTGGAAATAATGACTTTAACAGCTTAATGGTATCAAAATTGCATTCGTTAGTAAAATCATGCTTTTGAATATTGATGAACATGGTAAGGGAGAAGTCAAACATACACCACGAGTATATGTATGATAATAGAATATAAAACTTATGAATCAAAAGTTTCACAAAATTATTCTTGGCACAAGTTTGAAAATATGCAAAAAGTAACAAAATGAAAAGTGACAAATTATCACATTTCATCAAATAAATTTTAATACAATTAAGGATACTCACAGTGGGAGAGTTGGCGCTAATTAGTTCGAGAGCCTCGAGAGGGAATGAGATTTCAATTGTACAAATAATATTCTTTCATTATAATTAGTAATTACTATTATAAAATAATATAACCACAGACTTAACTTGAGATTATGAGATCGTACAAGTTTTAAGTAGCGTGAGAGAAAGTTGGTGATATGCGCGACGGTCGGCAGACCACTAAGCATGAAGGCCGCGGCCGTTAAGCGCGCGCACCATGCATAACCTATTATATCTTCCTAGTTTGTTATTTATTATAATAATGTTTATAAAATACTCCATTTACTCTAATAGTTCCACTTGAAGTAGGTTTAAATAAAATTCTGTTCCTATGTTAGTTAATTGAAGTATGCTAAATAAATATAAGTTTATTAATATAATTGATGTAAAAAAAATTGAAGTTTTGTAATAAACCAGCGAAAACACAATCTCGGTAAAAGTAATTTAATTTTTAATGACGACTAATTAATTTGATATATATGATGTAACTGAAGGTTCTCTATAACCTTTATTGAACAGTTAAAATAATAAACTGATTATAATAAAATTGGTTGATGTTGTTAAATTTTTAAATAATTTATTATTTGTGGTCTACATATATTAAAAAAAATTACAAGAGATATCATGAAAATAATATTCAGGAAAGTATATGAATTTGATACAATTACGTGAAGAGCTCTCTCTACAGTACCGAATTCCAGACAGAACGAGTCTACGTAGACAGAAAGTTGAGCCACACAATTTATTCAAAATGAAATTCTACTTATACAAAATTTGATAAGTGTGGTTTATAAATAAGGCTTCACTTTGTCTCAAAATATGAAGTGTGAATATTCATGGCTCTTTCAATATTTACACTGCACCTGCTATAATATAAAAGTTATTTAGAGATAACGCTGCATGTTAAATAATAATGTATGATTGCACATTCATTCGACCTGCAATTTGATATACATTTAATAGCGGTTATATGTATCAAGTTGTATACTTGCCATTCGGAATTCAGACGATTCAAGAGCCCTTCAGGTTTGTAATTTGTGGTGGAAAAAAAATACGATACGTACATCATAGCATTCTGAACAGGATACATGATTAATGAAACTGTACTAGGTATATTGCGTATCTAAGCAAAATGTGTTTAGTTCACTCGTGGATAAAATTGAAAAATAAAATACTTAACATTGTGATTTTAGTTTTATAGGTTGCTGTAGACACTCATATGTATGAAAGTAAAAAACCTTAAATTAACGTCCTAAAATTTAAGTATAGTTTTTAATTTCCTCCTTAAAAAAATTGTACGTATGATAAAACACATATAATTTAGTTAACAATATATTTTGATTTAGTTAACAATATATATTGATAGGTCTAAATTATTTAACTATTTAATTTTTTTTAGCGCGTATTTTCACTTTTTGAAACTATCTTGATTAAAACTCCAATTTAGTTTTTGGTCAATAGTTTGGGCGAGTGGCGGCTATCGCTATGGGTGCGACCAGACAGGGCGTAACACTATTTATTAGGTGTTAGTAGGCCACTGTTCTATTAGAAACTAAGCTGAATTACTTAAAACGCTGAATTGCAATACTACAAAACCTATATTAAAAAAATATTTTGCATAACATAAGGAATTAAAATAAAGACATACTTTAAATAGTTGTATAGCGTTCCCAGCATTTTTATGTACTTTTTAAAGTTAATCAAAAATCTTTTTATAAAATTTATTTAGTTTTCTACTCCATCAATTTTTCAACGGTATTGAAATGATCGAAAGAAAATTGCTTATCTTATTTTGAATAACATTCCTTACATTCAACTATATTTTTTAAATTATGAATTAAAAGGATCGATCTTCAAGAAAAAATATTTTTAATTGTGATACAGTGTAAATTGTATCGTAGTCATGCGATTTTATTCTGTATTTCTCTGGATTTTGACGTATGAGGTAAAAGGTTTAAGTTATCATATTTAAAACTAGTAGACCTAACGGCAATTGAAGCAACAAATTAGAAAAAAACATGTATATCCAAGTAATATCTATATGTAATCAAACAAAAACTGAATGTAAATGTACTTGACTAAATGACAAAATAAAGATAACTTGCTTTCTTTTCCGCATAGAAAACAATTCGTTCCATTTTTGCTAACTTGCTATTTCAATAAAATTATTAAATTATTGTTCTTACAATTTTATTTTAAATTCTTTAAACTTTGGTACCAAGGTTTAATTAGAGGGAAATCCGTAAAAAAAAATGCTTCTATTAAGCTGTTTAATGACAAAGTAAAAAAGTTAAACCTTTTAAACCTTGAAAGAACAAAACAAGTTTTACAGTTTGCTATTTAAAAAGTTAAACATCAGACTGGTGCTCCCTGAAGGGGTGGTAATTACGTGGTAACTGCTTTCAAGCTAGGATGTTGCTGACGTTTTTATTTAAAATCCGAAACTTTTACTACTCCTTTTACCTCTACAATTTTGTCCTATCTTGATTTTCGTTAAATTAAATTGAATTCGGTTTTAAAAAATTATACATTTATTTTAAAGTAATATTTACTTTTTGTAAAGAATTAATGTGAATGAAAATTTGATTTCTTATAAGAGTCTAAAGCTATTCATCATTCGTGAACGGCAGGACGTGCGAGGTACACATGTCAATATAACTCATTCTGTAATAACACAATTGTTCGGGCCAGATCCTGTCTAACGCACAAGATATAAACTTCTAAAGATGAGTCCGTCAATAATTACCCCAAAAAAAAACTGTTATTAACAATGCAATTTTAAGGCTCATAGGCGGCAGGTAGAGTAAAACATACATAGTTTGTATATATATAATCTATATATACATTAAAAAAATAATTGATTCTTAAATCCAAATAATTGTATTAATCATCTTGCTGTCCAAGTTTTCTAATGATGAAAGACAATTTTAATTTTTAACCCAAAATGTTTGTGGCGGATTAGGTTTCAAAAGGATCGACAGAATTCGTCGGGCTGTTTTCATTTGAAAGAAAGTTTCCTTGCGTTGGTTTTTAGCTACGTTACGCTATTTGGCATTGTAAGAGCTAGGTATATCCTACAACGAGATGAGCCCTTTTTGGCGTTTCATTATTCGATTGACTTCCCTTTTGTCAGTAAAACCTTTAAATAACTATTAATCCGTATTTTTTTTATTTTCATAATATTTTGTTTAATGAAACGAAAATGAAGCGCTGAAAAAGGAACGCGACAGAACTCTTAGAGTTATATCAAATTACTAAAGTAAGTACAAGGTATTTTATTTCAAAAAACTATATCAGAAATGCGTATTTTAAAATTCTCTGAATTTGTAATGTAAATGGCAAAAAAGGAAAATATAAATATACATTTTGTATTAAAACTTTTTTACTAAACTAATTTTTCACATATACATTTTTTATACTTTAGGAAGTATATTTCTTTAGTTTACCAAGCGTATTATAACATTTTATTTTTTATACATAAAAAAAAAACTACCCTGATTAGAGTTATTTTCTTAAGTATCTCGTGTGCGTCAATATGTTGACTAGTTAGTAGCGTCCTGCCTCGTCTCACCGCTCACATACTTTAAAGGATGATTAACATGAGAACAAGGACAAAAAAAAAACATCTCAAAAGGAGCAGCTTACGTAAAAAGGAAGAAAATCATTAATTCTATATTCAAAAGTTTAGTAAAAATTTCTTTAAGGCTTACCCTGGGTTTTAAGCAACATGGATTAAAAAAATATTAAAACTAAGTATTGGCCTCCTTGACTTTTATCGATTTTTATTATATATAAATTTTATAGTCTGAATTTTAATACTTATCATTGCACATGAATTTTTAAATTAAAAATATATACATACATATTCTCTACAAATATGTACCTCAAAATATTTGATTATAATCTTTGCTCAGTAACAACAGGAAATAAAGGGTAAAATTGAGCTAGTACGAGATAAGTTATATCATTAAATATTTTAAATAATGAAGCTGACAGAGATTTGCTAATATACAGTTGTCTCTTCGAAACCCCGGAGGAAATGTGCCTCTCTAAGCTTATTTATAGACCGACATTCACCATGGAAGTCATCTGTTGGTAAAAGGAAGTTAAACAAATTTGATTTTCTGTTGCAAATAGTATGAAGATGATTTATCGTTTTCCTTTTTGAAATGTCTGGTGCACGGTGACCGGGGAATCAATAAGTTAATATAATTTATATATATCTAATTTTTACTTCACAGCTTCAGTCATCTTTTATTCCATTTGTTTTGTATTAGTTGGAAGTGAGTTTATGCTGAAGAGTTGCTTTTGCTTTTAATTTCTCGGCGTATCCGGTAGCTTTTGTTGTGGTCTCTTGAAATAATGGTTCTGCCACAAACATTCCCCTAGCAGTGATTATTGCTTGCGGTATAATGTGGTTGATCTCATGGTATATTTTGCATAAAATATTCACGAGCATGTCTAGTCTGGCGAGTATGAAATTCTTAAAACAATCATGCAAATATCTAGGAACGTCTGTTGGTACGTGATACACAGTTTTTAAATTCCACAATGGCTACTAAATTCAACAATGTTACTAAGTTTATTATTAGAAATAAAGTTGAATTTGAATGATTTCTTGTATTATAAATTATTTAACTTTTTAGAAAAATTACATTATTCTCGTTTTATTAAGGTTTTTTTCTATTGAAATAAAATCAATTACTTTCTATACTTGCGGTTTTAAAAAAGTCAGTGGTGGCCTAGTGGTTAAAGGGCTCGCCTCTCGTTGCCGAGGGCGCGGGTT
>DVQO01000962.1:0-11986 GCA_018231785.1 Danaus gilippus | reverse complement strand
AGGCTGGCGTCCCTCTCTTTAAAAACAACAAATTTGTAATAAATCCGATATATATTATTAAGAATTACAAATTGTTGTATTTCGAAATGTATTGTTTTGATATCCGCTCTAATCGGATCTGTCACAGGTCATGACAATGCCTAGACGATTACGTACGAACATTAATGGAATCAATGCAATGCAATTATATACAACACAGTTTGAACCAACACTGTTATTCAATATTCAATGCCCCAACCGGGTAATGAACGGCTCTCAATTATTCCCTAATTTGTTAATAGGTAATATAGAATGTTTATTGAGCATACATTTTCTATTTTAAAAAAATTAAAGTTTTATTATATTTGATTAACTATAAAGTTTATTTAAGACATTTAAAGCATATTATATTTTATTATTAACTAGAATTTGTTTTATAACAATCTAATTTAACTAATATAGGGGAAGGGAGGACAAGATGGAAAGTCTAACTTTGTGTTGTAAAAACAAAAAAATACATAGTATAAATTTTTTATTTTAATCAATCTTGAGAGATGAGTGTAACACTAATACTATTCTGTAGTTTGTAGTTTACAATAATTAATACTTGTTCCAAAATCTGTAACAATTAAAAAAGTATAATTGTGTCATATTCCATTATGCCCTCATGCCCTTATTATTAACTAGAATTTGTTTTATAACAATCTAATTTAACTAATATACCTATATTTTAACATGGTAGTCGACGTTCATGGTTCTACATAAGAATGATCTCTGTATTAACATTTCACGAATTATATCTGGACATATTTTTATGAATCAATTTTAAATTCCATGATAATATATTTGACATACATTGTTAACAAAACAGGTGCAGTTTATATCGCATAATTGGCTAGAAATTGGAGTATGTTAAGTATCTGATGACTTTAACAATGCCGGAACTTGAAAAAAAAAAAGACACTCGTAACAACTAGTTAAAAGCCCTTACTGTAGAACTGGCAAAATTTTTGCCTAATTGGGTTTCAAAACAATAGTGATCTCTTCATGTTACAGAATTAAATGAAAGTAAAAAAATGTCGCCTGTTTTAGTAACGTGGATATGAGCTCAATTACTACGTAGATACAATTACTCCCAATGAATAGGTAATAGTGCACGAAATCAATCAATTCTCGAAACCTACTTTCTCATAATTGCAAAACAGAAATATTTTTCAGGTACTAGCCAATTGGGATTCAATGGGTCAATTGGGTTGTACATAACAAAGAATAGCAAAAATAATACACATGTACCGAAATTTGAAATATATTTTGATTGCGTTTAGGTTGTAATTAACTATGGATAATTTTACACTCATTCAGATTAGATTTACTTCTGAATACAAATAGGACGAAATGGATCAAATATTCAAATTTCCAATTTCATGCAGTGGAAATTTATATTACTCAATTAATTTTCTAATATAAAGTCAAAACCATTTAAATCCTGTATGGTAATTATGTAATTTTAGATATAATACGATGATTATAAAATGAAACGATAACTAGTTTTTAATGCAGACATCCAATTTGGGCTAATGCAGAAAAACATATTTTTTTAAACGAAAAATGTTTTGTCTTGGAACCAGTATCTTCCTATAAAACTTCCCTGGAATTGTTTTTGCCTCAAAAGTCTGGATTTATAACTATGACTTTAAAAAATTAGATCTAAACGACACTAAAAGAAAGGTCTAAACGACACTCTATCGTTATCGGGTTTAAAAACTTAAATCCTGTATTTATAAAAAATATATAAGTAATAAAATACTTAATTAGAGAATGTTAAAAAATATAATATTCTTTTTTCGAAAGGTAAAGCTTTGATAAAGAAATTAAATGACATAATAATGCTTTACTCTCGGTATGAAAATGTAGTTTCAGTAATCCCCATACATTACAATTATGCCAAATGATAGTTAAATTACAATTTCACACAATCTGCGGTAGTAATTCTTGTTTCAAACTGTATTTTCGGTGCAACTGTAATCGGTTTAAGAGACGTCCGACAACAGCCGACGACGTGCGGAGCGTGCTTACGACACATCTCTTACTATAGTAAGATAACACGTTAACGAAGACAGACAAAGTATTAAGTAAGTATTGAAAATTACATCAAAATATGTATAGCATTTCCGTGTTGAATTTCTATGACAAGCAATTGACAATCGTAAATATTTTAATAAACAAATTTTATTAATTATTATAATATTGTTGCCACTGTTGCCAGAAACTAGAATGAGTTTTTATCGTAATGTTTCTTACATTCGTATAAATCGAAATCTATATAATCATCACGTAATTCATATAAATAATTCCATAAGAGTATTTCTAGTGTTTCTATAAATACAAAACATATCAAGGATGTTTATTTTTAGGCAATATAGACAATTATAGGGGAGAGATAGAATGGCCACATCTCAAATTCTGAACGTAGTCCGCTCACATGGACTGCATCGTAATATTGACCCGCGTTACACGCACTGGAATTCGTCCTCATTTACCGCTCACTTGGAATTATTGAGGCGAGAAATTGACGATGTCTCTAACTTGGGAATATCAAAGTTAGAAGGTAATGTATTTAAATATATATAGATCAATCGTTTATTATTGAAGAACTTAATTATTATTTTTATTATACTTTTTCATTTGAAAACTAACCATGGTATATAGACACTAACTTAAATTTAAAACTAATTGCAATATTTATTTTTAATGCACACAACATTGAAATAAGTTTAAGGACTAAAACATGGAAAAATATACGTACTTAATTTGAATTAATTTATGAATTAATATATTTTACACTGTATGTACCCTTTGCTTCAAAAACTATGGAAGATATTCGGTTATCGCTCTCTTTTATAGGCACTAATATTGAGTTACGATCACATTTAAGGTACCCGATATCGCGATTCTAATGATAATTCACGACAGAGTTAAAAGATGGTTTGCCAAAACCAGAAACGGTTAAGGATTTTGAAAGAACGAGCAATTGGAGCCCTGAAATAATTAATTTATAAAAGAAAAATTTAGCTTCCTTCGAATATTTTTGATTACTTTTAAG
Source organism: Danaus gilippus (assembly GCA_018231785.1). Lineage (NCBI taxonomy): Eukaryota > Metazoa > Arthropoda > Insecta > Lepidoptera > Nymphalidae > Danaus > Danaus gilippus. Next base: position 8,904 of record DVQO01000962.1, on the reverse strand, counting down.
AACTTGATGAAATACACGCAGAGATGGAATTCATAACGAATTTCCTTATTAGAAGAGCTTTTATTTACTTTCCAAGGGTAAGGAAATACAGATAATTAAATATTTGGTGTTATTTGCCTTTTATCTGCATTTTGTTTGTTTTAGATCCGATATAAAAGAACATGAATTATTATATTTTTAATTGTAAAGAAATAAAATACTATGTGTACTGCAGCAAAATACACTTCAATATACTATGCAGAACACCGGCTATTGAAATAAACATTCTGTTCGCGAGCATTCATTGCAGTTCAAACAAGCGACATGTGGCAGAGCTAACAAAAGCAATTTTGATTAATTCATTGTTAGATTTATGATGTTAATAAATCAATACAAATTCAAACAACTCCAGTGACCTCCGTCTGCAGTTGTCAATTATATTTCATACTCGATGTCAAACGAAAGCACTTCGTACATATTAATTCTACTGTTGAAAACTATTGTTAGTGATAAATTTCATCCTAATTTTCTTGGTATATACACGATTTCATAAAAATAAAAGATTTTTATATATGTTAATTTAGTCTATATTATGTTTGTATGAACGAACTAAACTTCTCTTAGTTGTCCCGTAGTCACTTTTATCTGGCCACAATAGATTTTTTTTATAAAAGTTTTCTGAACCGTAAATTCGTACCTTTTATTGAAAACTGTTAGCTATATTGCAAATTTTATACCAAAAGAAAGTAAGGATAGCATTTATGCAAAATTTTATAACCTTATTTTTAATAATCCACAAATATTTTACGGCGATATTGAGCTTATTTTTCATAATTGAGTACTAATACGTTTTATTAAATACAACTACGTCCAAAATTTGCAATTCAAATACAATCATCTGGTAATATTTTGATAAGTTTGGTATTATATAGCCAGGTACAAGGTCTAAGCAAAATTGATAGGGTGCTTCTAATTACAATAAATTTTAATAAATTTGAAATTTTAATTAACCCTAAGGCTCGATAAATTTATGCAATTCTCGTTAAATGTGTTATTTCTTTATATTTTAATGTTCCAAAACCATCTTGATCAGCATATTCTTAAAATCAACATTCAAGTTTTTTTAATATAATGAAATTAAATTTTAAAATGACCTTTATCGAAGCATTATTTACAGAACATGTTTTCTATAATGAAAAATATATGTGGTAAATTTATGATGAACATTTTTGTGTTAATGTGAAATAGTTATAGTTATTTTACTTTAATTATATGTCTTAATTCCATTTAACAGTTACCACGTAAAACTATATTTTTTAAAACAATATCATACAAGGGAATTCATTTAAGGTAGAGATTTGGCTAAACCCAATAATACATTACCACGGACGCTAATAAAATAAACCATCCGAAAAATCCTGAGAGAGAGTTGGTGAAAATGACACGTCACTTGCAGACGAGGGGTAACAATAACGTTGAGTTATATTGTGTCAGTGCAACTATTACCTTTTCAGTAGAATAAAAATTCCATGACCACGAACGAAATTTAATTATATCTACTAAAAGTGTTAAGTTTTTTATCCAAATTTGGAATTTTAAATTAACGGTTCTTATTATATTTTTATGGATCATAAAGACAGATAATAAAAATAAAAGTACTTTTCTTTAAAGCGGATTGAAAGTAAATATGTGACTTATCCGAAGCCTTTGACCGCGGCGGAATGACGCCGGTTGGTCATTGTCGTCTTGTCGCCAAAATTGCATTGAAACGGAGACACCCTTCAGATATCGAATAGGGTAGATTGAGCTTCTAATAAAAACTGTATGGTTGAAGTCAAATTTGAAACCAATAAAAATAATAAGACATGAGTTTATTATTTTATTAATTATAAATAAGTCAAGATATTTTCTCTTGTTAAATACAAAAGTTTTAATTATTTTCTAAGTGATATCTAATTAGTTTAATTACGTATCTACCGTGGAATTGACATTATTTTCTTAATGTAGTACTTTTTTCATACTATATTTAAATTTATGTTAGTTAAAAAAATATAGGTCTTTGGAAAACTTTAAGACTCTCTAATCAACCCTACCTAACACTCCGTCAAAGTTTATATAAAAAAATTTTGTGCCATATAAATTACCAAAAATAGCTATCAAGGATTGATAAAAGAATAATGACTAAAATGGGCAAACAAACATGGCTCTTTAAAGTCTTTGAGTAATGTTCAGAACTATATTCATAGTATAAAGAAAAACATCATCTTATGTGGTAAATATAAACATGTATAAAATATCTCCTAATAACTATTTGACAGAATGTTTGTCAAAATGAGTACTTAGAGAAGAGTTAGTAAATTTGTTTGAAAAATTACTGTGGAAGAGTAGTCTAACTAATATAATAAATGTAAAAAGTTTTGCTTTAATTTTAAACCTACAAGTTCATAAATTCTTATCAGAAAATAATGCTGAAGAATATTTTTTTGCTTGAATTCATGTAAGGAGTTCCAAGGAATAGGAGTTATCTAGCTCATTATTGTTATAATTTCTCAGAAAATAACTAAGACTATCGTAGTTATTTTTTCCTTTTAAGGTTTCGTAAATTGACCTTAATTAACTGTTTTCGAAACGTCGGAATTTTCTGCCATATTTCCTCAAAGCCCTTACTGTTTTCCTCTTCCAGGAAATAAGAAAAGACAACTTAATCCACATGGCTTCAAAGTAAATTGATAGATGTTATCTCAAGAGCTGAGATGCCGGAAAAGAAACTGGAATAACAAAAGCAATGTTTCATATGCCAGTTGTCAAACAAATAGTATCCGGTTTTAACGAATAATTGATATGTACAAAAATGTTACGCATACATTATAAATACTAGTAATTAGTTTACTAATTATATTGTCGGACATAATAAATAAACAAGCATAGAGATATATGTTGTTATATTAAAATGTTCTATATTAAAAAAAATATGGAGCGTATTTTAATAAGAAATCAAAAATTCTTATGTTTATACATTACTGTTGTAAAATATTCTCTCAGTTATCTTTACTTATATAACACCAAGTAGCGCGTCTAGACTCACATATTATCTTACGTTTCTACCAATAAAAGATGTCTGAAAAAGCTAAGTAAATTTTGCACTTTATGTTTAATAAGCACCCCTACTTTTATATAATGATTTAATAATAAGCTGTTAGAGAGAAAATGATAAATATGAATAGGAATATAAGTAATGGTCATATAATTTTCTATTCATTCCAGAACGAATGTAGACTGAATGGTTTATAAATTATAATGTTGTTCTCATACTCGTCTCATATTCGCTAAGAAATTCCTCATCAAGTCGACCCACTTTCTAGAGAAAATGTGACATCTCTATTATTACGAGTTTCTAAGACAATACTACACCTAATGTCGAGTGCGATATGGCGTTTAATTTTTAATTCTGCCAATATAATACCCATCATCTTGAAGTTTAAAACATATCATATAGTAATTCTACCATTACTTGAGAATTTAGTACTATTAAAATGTATTTGGCCTAAACATAAACAGCAATTCGAATGTTGTTTAGATAGAATAGTTAATTAAATCGTATTTACAGCCTTTGCTTCATTATCAGGTATCGATACAAGCTAAATTGCGCACCGTGCACTGACGATCGAGGTTTGATAGCTAAGACACTTTGAGACGTTAATTAGAACGTGTTCCGTAAGAAGCCAGTAACACGTAACATATTAAATAGGATCCTTTACAGTTTACACTGTCTAGTTAAATAATTAGTTTCAAGTGATCGGAAATTTAATGCATTTTAAAGAAAATATATACTAAGCTAACATCGAAAATATAAATACGTGTATGTTTGAATTAGTGAATTCAGAGATTAAAAATTTAAATAGATTATTATTATATGCATGTATTTTGTTGGAATGTCTTTTTAAAGGGAATTGTAACGTATAAAGCCATATACATGCAGAACTTTATAATATACTGCACTGATCATGTACATAGTTGACGATCTCATAATATAATATTATCCAAATACAATACATGCCTAAGCCAGTTACAATATGGAGACAACTCAACAAAAGGACGCTAATGAGGAAATCGTGTATGCAGGCGGAGATGATTGGGAATTCAGTGTACTGATTGAGTGAAAGTAAGCAACACTGGTCGGTGTTTGCGGCGCACGTAAAGCGAAGTACAACAACAAAGACTGTGAACATAGCTTAGTGTGTTTTACCGTTGTTCGCATCATTAATTTTGTTTTATTGAGAGATTCGCTTTCTTTGGATATAGCATTGTTTAGGCGGGTTATAGAAAAGTCATTACGAATCGATATTTCACTTCCAAGAAAGTAAGATTTACGAATTTATATTAATGGCTTAAGAGTTTGAATTTCAAATATTTATTTTATTATTAGAGTTCAAGACGTATTTAGCGTCTTTACTAATAGATTGTTACTTTAACTTATATTAACACAAAACACTGATTTTAACATCTGTATTTAGAATTTTAATTTTATGAAATGGTCAATTTTTCATTGATTTGAGGAAGATAAATTTAAATAAAACAATACTTTAGAAACTGTTTTACGCCAATAAGTTAGGTACTAAGTGTTAATTAAATTATGTGAAAATCCTTAAGATTTCGTTGATATGGAAAAAATAACAGATTTCTATTGTCTTACTCAAATAATGTGTAGTTAGCATATTAATAATTAATACTGTAAATGAAAAGTTTTCTGAATGTGACTCTTCTATTTCAACTTATTATCGTAGTCTATATTTACAAAAATAGATTAATAGGTATTAACGCTTCATGGATAATATTTTTATGGAATATATAAAAAACTTAGTAAAATAAAACAAAACGCTGCGGACAAAAACCAGACAGATAATAAATTAATTTATAATTTTTAGCCTTAACATCGAAATATACAATGTTATTACATTAATTATTATTCCTCACTTATATTAAAATTTATTGTAATGTCACTACAATGCTTGTTAAAAAACTTTTTGGATAGTCTGACATTAAAAAAGTGATATAAAAGTAATACTGAGTCGAAACGCCGAACATCCGTCTCCTAATGGCCCAATAAAATAGATAAGAGAAACATAAAAAATAACAGAAAGTAAAGTATCTAAAGAAAGGAACCCAGGAACTCCAACTTATCAAGTTAAATTGGAAAATCGAGTCATCTTGTTCTATGCCGCATGGGAATTGTATTAATTGTTTCAATTCTCCTCCCAACACAGACAATTCACATGACTTAGTGTAACTTTGAGTATATTTGAAACAAGCAAATTGCTTTGTAACCACGATACCCGCTTATTATCTAGAACCCTATATTCTGATAAAATTTCCTCATATAATATTCACATAGAACAACACCTGATGCTCATATTTCGAAGTGTGGTGATAATTTATTTGAAAGTGGTGTTAAAATGAACATGGCTTGCTGCATAAATAAGCAATAGTGTTATTTTTTAAATTAAGAAGATTAATTCATACTTAAATAAGTACGTGTTATTGTTAAAAAAAAACGCTTAACAAAAGGAAAGTTGTATTTGAATCCTACATTCATATCTTCAGAATTCATAACTGAAAGTTTCGATAATCGATTCCGCGGATAACGATAATATATTGAGTCGCTGAGATTGGTTGCAAACAGGCTCAGATAAGTTGTCTACGTGATCAGAATCCCGAGAACTCGATCCCTTTCAATTACCAACATGATCAATAGTCAAATTCGAAACTGTCGGAAGATCTATCTCGGACTCAATTCTCATATATCTATTTTTCTTTGAAAGCATTGGCGTTTAAGATTTATTTAATATAAATACTATAGTCAAGGAAAAATACAATTTATTTCTTTAAAATAAATATTTTGTACACCACTAATGTGATTATAAAATTACTACACTGTTTATGGATTAGTTGATGGTTTTATTCTTAAAATCTACCTCCCTACCATAACACTACTCGCCTTAGGGTCGAATTTCATCCACGTCACCTAGATGCAATCACTTGCAATAGTGCACGTACGCCGCTGTTTTTTTTTCCACACAAGTGCAGGATATGGAATGATCTTCCACTCAAGGTTTTTTTAGAAAGCTACAACGTGGGGTCTTTCTAACATGAAGTGTTCAGACAACTCGTCCACAAACAAGGTCGGAAACAAACAACTGAACGGAAGAACTGTTACAGAAATCAGAATTCAATCAGATAGACCGCCTGCCCGTTTAGCCCTTTGGATCAAAAAACAAATCAGTATAGGTTTAATGTTATATAGTTTAAAATTTTACCCAACTTATCGAAGATGCATAAACCGTAAAAGCAAAAGAGCGACGTCAGCTAAGATTAACCAATTAATTGAATCGCGCCAAAACCGCCAGCAGGCATACACGAGTACACCAACCTGTGAATCTCTGAACACTGCACTTTCATTATTCGCTACCATTTTATTTCATCCCTCACTTAGAAACGAAACAATTATGTTATAACAAACATTAAGAATAAGAAAAACGAAGTCCAAATTCACGTTCAATTTGGTATAACAATAGTATCTGTAAGTTTTTTTAATATATATTTAAATAAAATGACGAAATTTGAATTTAGTGAACGACTTTTCCATTACTCTTCAGTGACCATGATCACGGACAGACAAAATGAAAGTAACTCTCAGTTTATATTGTTTTTTGTCATCTACCGCTACCAATTTCCTGCACTAATTATATCTTGAGGTCTGGTTGTGTGGTCACGGACACGGAAGATTATACTTTCAATGACAGTATACCTGGTTTTAGATAATTGGCAGCCAGTCATAATAGGTAGTAAACATAAACCGCCTTGTAAATCATAACCATAGTTTAATTGAAAAATAAGTAAATCATAAAAACTCAAACAGAGAATTAGAAGAAACTCTGTTATTTAATTTGAGAAATGAAAAAGCATAGAATACTAATATGATGTGATGTTAAGATATTTTAATACTTAATTACATTATCTCAAAATTGGCAGGTCTGAAGATATTCAAAATGTATTATTGTTGAATGTATACTACTTACAAGTGAAGAAGAAAACAAAAAAAAAAGTTGAAAGAAATATAAAATTCAACTTCTTACAATGTGTGCAAGTAAAGTCAGAGAGTATTTGCGTAAGACTGGCATCATAGAAAATCTCTTTAGAAAATAACAATCTTCACCAGGCTCAACTGAATACAGTCTGGATTAAAAATAAAGACAAAGACAACAAAGCTTACTTAGCTAGCAATGAAAATTGAAGTCATGAACAAGAATAGAACCCAACGAACAGTAGTTCTTTAGAACTGAATTAATATATTTAGAACTCTTTACTGTCACTATATAGATTAATAACTATTATCTTTAAGATAAATTTAAATAAAATAGTACTCAACGTTAATACACTTATAAAATATCCGTCCGCATTTATAAGTTAACAATGAAACGGGTTAAAATTTTTAATAATATAAATAATATATCGCATACAAAGTAAGATATTTCATTAATTCTAATATTCTCTTTCACTGTTACGAACAATCTGCTTGCCTTTATTAATCAATAAATAACATTTCTAACAATTAAGATCTACTGCCACGGTTACTTTTATTTAAAGACGGCTTTGTTATTTATCGCTTTTGTTTTTTTTTGCTTATCAAACATTGCCGTATTCATCTTTGTACATTTTTTTATGTATTTTCTGTTTATTCGCCGTCACTTTGATATTGATATATTTTTATTTGTTCTAATATATGTGTTTACGTGACTTTCTTTGGGTTAATAATCCTGAATGTCCTTGTATGACATCTAGTGATGTTTAATTGAAAAAGTTTTCCAACAGTACTCTTCAAGCTATTAGTTTGGAAGAGGATGTTCGTATATTTTTAGTTATGTATATTTTTTTATTACATTATGTGGTCAACATATTTGGTCTTATAGTCGTCGATGATAAAAGTCCTGTCAGCTTTTACTGAGTAAATCGTTGGCCCAATATCCCAATGAAATACTATAATAAATAATAATTAATTTCATCAAAACATTTAAATGTCATCTAACTCGAGTCTTTGTTAAGTAATAAATTTTTACAAAAATAAATACAAACAATTTTGAATATAATCATATTAAGCACGGAGTTTTAAGTATAGATCAAAAGATGAAAATATTAAATTTTCATTAGCGAAGGTCCGTGTCTGATGGTTCATTTTATTTTATCTAAAATTAATTAAGAAGTTTGAGTAATTCTTCGAAAAATATTATGAAAATATTAAATGAAAATTCAATATCCAATAAATTAAAGATTTTAAATGTGGACTGTATGACGTGTTAGTTTTCATTAAGATATTTATATATTTTCCAGTATATGTACGTTACTGGCAACATCAGCATAAAGAACAGACAGACTGTCGTGAACCAATGATTCGTTATTAATATTTGTATTTGGGGTCGAGTGCAGTACAATGATAACTGGATAGATTCAATAACTGTTCATATCTACAAGGTGATATTGTCCAATCATTTTTCCTATTCCAATCAGTATGAAACAAACTCCTAATTATTAAAAATACCAGCCAAGATATTATATTAAAATATTTCAGAATGTTACGTTAGCTGAAATTTATTTGAACAAAGTATTACTAATTAAGTAAGCAAGAAATAGTCAAGGTATTTTTAAGAATAAAACAGTTGCTAAATAGAACGATTACATTGATTGATTGGGTAACTAATATTTTTGAAATGTAGACATTTTTTGCTCGAAACACTTTTGTTTTAATTTTAAAGAAAAAAAAAACAATTTCAATTTAATTTGTTATAGATAAAAATCTGTTACTTATAAATTTTAGTAATATATATATCGGATTTATTACAAATTCGTTGTTTTTAAAGAGAGAGACGCCAG
>DVQO01000961.1:0-11991 GCA_018231785.1 Danaus gilippus | reverse complement strand
GACGGCCTCAAAAGTCGCATCCGTTATTAAAGCTGGTAGCGCCGATATATATATTCAATATTCGTTGAGCTTGAATTATTTTTTAGTAATATAATATGTCGTGCACATTATATAGTGTGGACCACAAATACAGTCCGCGTTCAGTATTTTCTCTTGTTCTTTAGGAAATAAAAATGAAACACAGTTATATTAATGTTTCAGGAACTGCAACACACAACTGTAATAGCACAATAACAAACGGATCTCATGAGTAACGTCCTCTCATACATCACGTACTAAGTGAGGAGCTTCCTTCCGAGCGTGGTCAGCAAATCAAACTATTACTGTTTAACGTATGTATGTATGTATTGAGTCGTAGCTCACGGATCATTCATGATAACGTGGTTTTGTCATAGTGATAATGACTATACTTAGAGTTTTTAAATATGTTTATAGTTCTATTCCCTCCTTAGCATCTAATAATAGAAATATTTTGTAAAAAAATACAATTCGTTGAAATGTATTTTACAATCGGCTCCAGGGAAGATTAAACAATATATGTAGTGTCCATAGTAATAATTAGCAAACAGAACAGGTTCAGGTCGCCACAATATTATCATAATTTTGAAGCAATGTTTAATAATTTTCTTCTTTATATAATATAACTTAATAACAAAAAATCGATATTATAAATTAAACGAACGTAGACTCAACAGGGATAGATATCTTGGGGATCTGTTTTTCCCAAGAACACATGAAATTGGAATCTTGAAAATTAACAAGTAACTTTCTTGCTCCGTTCAATTTTGAATTTTGAGTTTAATTTCCCAAGAGATCATATTAATAAATTTGAATTTTCTCTCTCGCTTATAAAAGGATAATATTATGTAATTGAAGTATGCGTAATATTACCAGTAACCGTAATAATACTTTCAAACCTTAATTGAAATAAATCGTATCTCATCTCAAGGTCGGTCTCTAAACAACTGATTCAAACCTAAAAGAACATTATGTCGTCTCCAAATGTAAATCTCAATCTATTAAGCTAATTATAAAAACAATATTCTTTCTCAAAGCAAACACTTCTCTATGTTAACGTTATAAAGTTCTTCGTTCCTTATGTGCCTTATCGAATCTTTATAAAATTTATATTTTGCCAATTAAAAGATTGTCACATTATTTTTTAAAAATCCTTTTCTCCTTAATAACATGAAAAATGTTTCTATCACACTGTTTTATTATAATAGTTTCTGTCCACACATCAAGCTATAATTTCAGTGTCACACACACCGCTAATAGTAAAATCAATTAATGTTTCATGCTGGTAACGTATTTCGTGCTCTGCCATATATTTACGTATATTATTTATATATTACACATAAATACATGTTTCTTCCATACATGTCATTAGTCAACATTTTCTATTTCAGCTTCTCTGTGTTACGACCAACAGCAGCCCGGTCAGTATAAATTTCCCAGTTAATATTAATAATAAACATTGTATAAATAAAAACTACAATAGTAATAAATACATGTGAGTGTGACAACGAGCACAGTTAAAACACGTTTTATAGCAATAATAAATGTTATACAAATGAAAACTTTAAGCCATTATAAAACAAAACACTGAAACAAACAACGAACAGAACACACTCCGCGACCGAAAATAAAGAACACGTGAAATACAATAGAAAATATTAATGTTACAGACGAACTTATGTGAAACGACAATATTTAAAAACTATTATATATAACTAATAGTACATAATAACAAATGTTAAACATTATATCCTTTATCAAATGATTCTACTGAAACATTTAATGTAAATAGGGAAATATTAGCACAGTAATAAACAGGTCGAGTATTCAAAAATGTGCTATGAAGAGAAAAATAAAATTATAATTCATAACCTTTTAGTTTTTAATATGATTCAGATAAAAATTGACTTCGACGCAATGACTTCAATTACAATGAAATGTAACACTGAACAACTTTGTGTTATTTAATAATAATAAAGACATACGATAAACGAAGTTAAAGATAAAATAAATTGAAGCAGATTGTTCTGTCGTAGTGTTATAAGAATCAAAAACAATATTCACACTAAAAATATATCATGGACTTATAGTATTATATACACTATAAAAATTTTGTTAAAAATATAGCCCTTTCGGGAATCCGCGGGATAGTTATAATGGGTTTATTAATTTATAAAAGATAATATCACTTTTTTTTTCCGTACTGGAAGCAATAATCGTACAAAAGTGTCTCTCAGACTCCACAGACGGTTGTAAGTTACATTTCTTACTATACTCGTAATTAATATAAAGCACCAGTTCTCTAGCCGCTGCCACAAGCCAACCCTTGTCACGAGGATATTTTGGCCACCGATCGATTGAAATTGCTTCGCGTTGTTTGCGTGAAACGAGATTCTTTTCTGGTACCAAAAGTTAAATATATTGCGTATATGTTTAGGTATAGAAGAGGTATTGTTATACATTTTCTCATCCATCAATGTTTTATTTCTTTTCATCGACAAATAGGCTTTATAAAAATAGAGCCGAAATTAATTTCTCATTCAGCAAAACCCGCTGTCACCGCAATTACACTGTATTTTGTGTATGCCCTGATAACTTATCTAAGCAATTTAAACTATTTGGAATTTACTGAAAAATGTACATTAATTCAATTGTTTTCTTTTAGTCTTTTCTTCTCTAAAGCAGTTTATGACCCAAACAACTCTCAGGGTCGTAGTAAACTGTGCGAACAAATTAATATTTCCTTAACTGATTTCCAAGTAATCGTGTAAAATAATAAAACATAAATCAACTTTAATTAACTAAACGAGTACATGATATAATACATCTAGTACTGACCTCGCTGCTGGACACATGGACCCCTTATCAAATTTTTTGTATTTTTATATTAATTTCTTACATCAGAAGAACTGGCTGAGAATTATTTATTAAATTAAAATATTCTTTATTCAATAAAAACAGTTTTGATGATAAAACCATTCTAGAAACTTACAGATCACACGTACAAAAACATAGTTGATGATCTGTAGTTGATGAATGTTATTAATACTCGTAATACTTCTCATACAAGCTCAATAGAATACTAAAATAGTAAAATCTATGTTTATAATATATTTTTTTGTGTTTTAATTATAGATTCAAAATTTGAACTAAGGAAATTTCAACAATTTTACCAATCAATCACGTATAGTGTTACTGTTTTTCGAGTTCGCCATCAAGTAGTCTCCTCTTACTCTCTTCATTTAAAAAGAGATATTAAATAAATATAAGTAAAAAGAGATCATTGATAAGTAATATTCAAAATATCATTCTATTCAAGTACTTTTATGAATTAATACATATCATTACTTTGCTTATAAATAGGTCGTCGTCCTTTAAAAAATAAGTATTAGTCTAACTTAAAGACTCTCTTATATGTAGAATCCTATCCTTGTGTCTCACAAAGTATTATAGATAATAATAACAATGTGTGGGTCGAGCTGTATTTATGCACATTAATTACATGTCTTAGTTAATGGAAAACGCGGCAGAGCTTAGTCTACCTGGATAGTTAAGGTATGAACGTTATTTTAATTAAAACAACTTTAACTGCTTCCATGCCGATGATTTGAATCATTGTAATCTTGATCTCATCTACATACATACTTTGTATATTTACCAGCCGAGTTTCTTCCAATCATCATATAATCGTTTATATTCCATACATTCATACATCTCGTTGTCAGCCGTATAACAGAAAGGTTACATAATGTAATTAATTTTCACGCTCCCCGTGATTGATATATTTCATTGGACCCTGTTCACACCCCACATTTATCTTACTGACCCTTCTTCAACCTAGTAAATTATATCGAAACAATTTGTTATTTTTCATGTAAATTCTTTGTTCAATATTTTATTTTATATTTCTGTTAACATTATTCATTTGGAAACTAATTAAACACGCATTATGAAGTAATACAGTCTGTATTGCTAGATGTTAAACAATAGATATTCATACTCAATAAAGGCATTGATCCTGGATGGGTGAGACTATAACCAGTATTATAATATTTAGATCTCATGTATTGAGAGACGTTACATTTGTAACACATATTATATCCAAACCAACAGACAAAAACTATTATTTTACCTGATAATAATTCTCTTGGTTTCTATCGACTACTAAAAAAATTAAGAATATTATCATGTTTGTATTATTCCCTTATCTTAAAGATTCACTGGCCGAGAACACAAGTTAACTGAAGGCGATAGAGTCTGATGAGTTCACTGAGGACACTGTAGTAAGTGTGGCGATGACGTCAGTTCCAAGATCCACAGTATTTGTAAAACTAGTGACGTTGTTGATGAAATCTTGAAAAAGTTCTTTAAAAAATTAAAATAAAATAATTATTTTAAATAATTTAGACTTTGTCTTTCGAACTCAACAGCCCTAACAAAACTAAGCCAGCTGCCGTTTGGTTACAGACCCCTTTAAATAACGAGTTAAGCCCACTGGACGTCTCACCACAGCACATATGACTATATTTGTATGTGTGTAGTCGTGTGAGTGTGTGTGTGTCTTAGTATTATATTTTAATGATGTTAATACAACTGAACTGATTTGTTTCAGCTACAGTAATGGAATATTTTTCAAAGTGAAGTCGAGGAAAAACGTTAATATAAAATGAAGACTAAATTTTCTGTATTCCGACTTATTTCTTGTAGTATTTGTTACTAAATTGTAGTTACTTGCTATGTAGTAATTTAAGAGCATTTGTATGGTAGGCATTGAACTTAGTGTGGTATTCTGGTGTGTGTGCTCGTATGTCTTCATCTAATTTAGATGCATGTATTGTCGTTTATAAACTATAAATTACTTACTTTTTTTAATATATATTTTGGTTTCGGTTTCGGATTCATAAATAAAAAACAGAGTTCTAAATATTTTTCTATTTCTCATCGGAACTAATCGTCATAATCTTTTTCATTTTATTTCCTATCCGATATTTAATGTCAAATTTTAAGACGAAACCTTTCATCATTCCATGTATTCACCATGCCGGCGTCTGGTTCATCGCGCTGCAGGAAGAGGAGCTTCAACAGTGCCTGGGACTTGGACCCAGGTATAGGTTTAAACGGAACCTATCGTCACTATCCTCCATCGCAACCGTCCAAGCAAAATTTAAAACAGTTACTCTGTTGACCTCATTTACAAATTTTGCTGTTAGTTATAATAATAACCTATATTACCAAACATACTTTTATTTATTAAACATTCATATTATATATTATTACAACAATACATCAGGTGACCGGTGTCTCGTTGATAGCGCACTAAACCACAAATCATCTTAATGATGGACACGACATCTGTAATAAATCACTTTTAACTGCTTGGGGACTACAATTATTAGAAGCATTATACCTAATGTACGTTGTATTAAACATCTACTACACTATGTAACATAATTGAGAGATCATGAATTATATTGTAATATGTAACAATCTGAATCCATATTAAATTATATTCATGACACTGAAGTGGTAGACGTGGCGTTAACTTTAACTGACTGTAGTAGGTGTGGATAGTCATAGGAGAGTCTCCTCATACATGTTGTATACAATAATGTTATCCTTGCTCATTAATGCTTGATAAAACAGTACGTCTCATAATACTTTTGGCGGAATGTTTTGATATATGTATATTATTAATGTTATTACTACAAAGAAAGTACAAGTCCGTGCCTCCTTCATTAAACGAACACTTAAATACTGTTCTCTATTAGTAGCACAATTGTTACATCTTACACAATACCTATTTACATTTATAGTCGATGATGTTTATTTCATTTCACTAATCTTTAACTCTTAATTTTATTTCCCTTGCCGATATCTCATAGTTTTATTGTGTCTTATTTCTATAGTATTAAATAACATGTTCATCTTATCTTCATTTATGATCTTATATATATTTTAAAAATCTGTAAAAAAAGTATTCGAAAGATGTTATTTTATTTAAAGTGCTTTATATCTTTAAATGTAATTAATCACTTTGACTGCAAATTTCAAAGAATGATGCCATTTAATTGAAAATTCCAATGTAACTCTTTGAAAAAGGTCGACCCTGGCGAGCGTTGTATAATCTATTTTCTTTGTGTAGAAAAAAACAATCTACAAGACTTTGAGATCGGAAACAATTACTTTATACGAAGTTATATAAATATAAACTAGCGGCATAAAGACCTCGCCCCGTTGTTATAAGGATACAAGAAAATAAACTTATTATAAATATCAAGGTAATTCACAAAATATGAGATAAAGGTATATTTTTTATATAATTTGTGATCGACAATGATAGTCTATGACAGACTTATGAATACGTGTCGTTCATCAATGGTTGTTTATTTCACAGCTCGTAGTAATTACAGCAGTCGTCTGTTGGGTCTCAGTTCATACATCACTCTCTGCTTCGCTGGCGCGGACTAACTGCACTACACTTTACAAATTGCAACATTACTTTTTCACGTCGTGATATATTTTATAACAGTTTGTAACTAACGCGTCATCATGTTGTAGATAACACGAGACAAAAACCAAAGTTGAGAAAAGAAATATGAACAGGTTGTTACTATAAGCAACCTGTTATTATGAGGTAGACCACAAGACATAATATTTTTATATTTTGATTTGTGGAGTAACATCTTTTTATATTTGACGTTAAAGCAGTATTCAATAAATTCAAAAATAAATTATAATTGATACATTTATACAAATAATAACTATTATTTTGTGATTCAATTACTTTTTAATACATTATATAAGTGTAGTATGATTGCTGAACAACTTTTTTATACTTTGAAATGTTAATTTTTATTTTTTATCATTATTTTATTTCAAAGAACCTAAATTATTACATATTTTTGTCTATACCAATCGCAAATTATATTGAATATAAAATATTATTGATAAAAAACTAAAAAGATACGTGAATAAAGATTAAACGTCTCGGGTCGTTAAATTATTCGTTATTAAAAATAGATATAAATATTAGTCTTACCTTACACCAACGTCTACCCTTTTCGGTAGTACTTTATGATAGAAAATTGTAGGGGTTATATATTTAATATGTATCAATGGTACACTCTGATTCATTTAGTAAGACAGACTATGTATCACACAGAGATAACTTTATGTAATCCTAAAACGTTTCTGACTAGTTCTACGAATACCATTTAACTCTACAAGTGAAGTCTTACACAGCTATTAATTAAACTCGACCAATTCAATACTTTAATATTGTATATATATTTAGAAAATAGTGTTTTGTATTGTGGAAAGAAAGAGGTGAAAATACTAGAGGAAAAAAGACATAACTTGATATTAGAACTACAAATTGTTGTGGAAATAAAATGTACGAAACTTGATTTGATGCAAGTTAGCAATTTTTTTACTTTGAAATGATGTTATGAATGATTTTTCTTTCTTTACTGTATATGCATTTATTTATAATTTATTTAATATTTTTGTTAATAATGTTATTATGTATGAGCAATATTGTATAATTTTGTATCAACATAGAATGTAAGAAAGACAACACATAAAACCATAGTCGCAAATATAATTTTTTAAGAACACAATTATAAATATTACTCTTATTTTTATTTTTAATTAAAATAAAATAGATGATTTTAATCTCAGGGCTCATTAATAAATATTATATAATAAACAATAGATCTAAGTATTTGCTCTAATTCACCTCTCATCAATACTTGTATGAATCTTCTCAGTCTGATGTATTTTACGGTATCTGCTTTTGATTATCATTATTACTATATCGTTATTTTTTTTATAAAATGTTCAACACAATTTTCTTCCTTAGTAGTCTTATAACATCTTATGTTATTCTTTTTGTTTTCTGGAACCCCTTAAACAAAACATTGCAACAGTAACATTAAAATTGTAAACCTTCTTTGTTACCATCTAGAACCACGTTGTTAAGTATTTTTTTAATCAATGTCTACAGTGATCTGTATCTTATCGCTTTATTTACGATATAACCTTACAAATTCAATCAATTAAAATTAGCCAAAAAGAGTTCAAGACATTTTTTTGTGTGGAGACGAGTACACAATATACTTTTATTAATATTATTGGTTTTTCTTTTGTATATATTATGTTTGTATATAATTTTTCTTTTGTTTTGTTATTTGATCTGAATAATGCTTGTTTAACACGGTACCCGTCATTATTTACTCTTATATTGACTCTTCCTTAAAAACCAAAAGAAATGTAGATAAAGGGAGGAAATACAGACGCAAGCCAAGTGTTCTAATATCACTGTGCTCACGAGAAAATAGACAACGTAGCAATAAGGTTGTGTGTGAATATGATCTGAAGTGAAGCTGAGAGATTCGGAGTACGTCTGATAGTCCATTGTAAAATAAAATATTATTTTTATTTCAAGTGACCACGCAAGACAACTGTAATGCATATTTTATTTTTCATTTGTACTTTTCTTTTCCCTAATCTTTTGTATACACAAAACACGATACATTTCCTTTTTTACAAAGTTTTCCTGAACCCGTGATATCCGGAGGACGTTTCCCGTTTTTACAATTTCCTCACTTCCTTCCCTTCCTTAATTTATAAAAGACGTCTGTAAGATCAAAATGTTTTTTTTTATAATAGAACCAGTGAATTTTAAAATATATAACTTAATCTCGGATTCTCAGAGTCAAATACATTTTTATATTTATACCTTATGTTTCTATCACCCGTCTTTCCCTTCTCCTATTTCTAAAGTCAATCAATCCCGCTTATATTATCTAAAGCTTGCAGCAGATTCAATTACAGTCATCAATAGAACACTACTGTCAGTTATAGAAATGTATTCCAATCAGTCAAAGGCTTTAACTTGTATAGTAATAACTAAATCTTCATACAGAGGTTTTACTGACTAAATTTCCGTCAAGTTTTAGCTTACGAATATATTAGTAAATTTACCTTGTGTTCACAAAAAGATGTAGACTAAAATTTTAAGAGATTTGTCCGCATATAAATAACAACTCAGGTCGATCTTTTTTTGTTTCACTGAGATTGTTATATAATTGTTGTACACATTAAATTTAATAATAATAATTTCATAATGAATTTTACTTATGTATATGTTTTTATTTTGCTGTGGTATTTAATATACATATGTATGTATGCCGTACGTAACGTGAATGATAACATTGTTAGGTTAATCCATCCGAGTTATAGAACAACAAATAAAAATCACAGTGTATCCAATATATTTTCTCTTAATAACACTTCTAATATATTCTCTACCAAGAGTAGGTCCAACAAAAGACTAGTGTACTTTGAATTCATAACAATTTATAATAATTTTATTACCTCGTAACAAGTGTCAATCATTACTGTGTACTTATACTACGAGATACACTTAGATCTTTTAAAACTTGTTATTTTAGCTATTCAGCAGATCCATTTTCAAACAGCTTCATTACTAAATTTAAACAATTCAACTACATGAAATTAATCCTGAAGTTCAACTTTGTTTATTTATCTTAGTTGTAAGTTCGTGTAACACAACTCTCGGTCAGTCTCACCTGCTGCTACCTGCTGCCAACGGACCCCGTCTGTGAAGTTTATCAAGTAGTGTTCGAGGAAACTTAATTCAACTGATGCGGATCTTATTGCTTCTGGAACTGAGATATATATATGTATAATTGTTTCTATTTCCACTCGAATGAAACACAGATGAGTTATTAATAAAAGAATTCTGAAGGAGAGTATTATGAAAGTTATTTACAGAGAAAAAAAAATCAAAACTATTGAACTTGTTTACTCCACAATTTTTTTTAATAAAATATATTTTCCAAATTTCAAAAGCTGGATATAAAACTTGAATTTTTCACACAGACGTGGTGCTTATCCATGAGAACGCTTTAATGTTTTTTAATAGGGAGAGACTTTTATAATGCGGTCCATTTATTTCTTTCTACGGGTGTTCGATCGTCCTGACCTATTTGCTTATGGTCACCACTACACGAATTTATAAACACAGAAGTGTATAAAATTAATATTTAATAATAATTTCAAAAGTTACATCATATACATTAAAATTTATAATTGACCCGGATATTAATATTACACCACGTCTTTGATCACTCTTAGTTACAGCAGGTTGCTTTTATGGTGACACGTAATTCAGAAACTTCAATTTAATTTAAACATATCAATTTTTATATTGTTCTCCTCAAACAGAAGCAAACCGTTGGAAAACTAAATTTAATTGTTAAAACTGAGATATTGTGTATAAGTACTTTGTTGTTATATAAAGTGTTGATGGATGAAACAAGATGATTTAAAACATTTTACATAATTTTGTAATTATTAATCTTATAAAATTTTCTTAAAAAACTATTTAATGGATGCTTTTAGTCACAAAATAATTTAATATTTCAGCTTTCTTAAAAATGCGATTACTTTCCACCGAAAACCTAAGCAATATATTTATTTTCTTTCGATACAAAAGACAAATACAATTTATTAAGGAACTAATTCCTCTGGAATTTCACGCTTTGTTAGATCAAAATGTAATTTTGCCCGTGAAGACACCGAAGTGGCGCAATTACTACTTATTAGAAAAATATAACGTGTTTCTTACTATTAACCTTAGGAGACGGCCATAGGGTTTAATTTTCATTGCATCGTTTTTCCTGCTTTAAAAACGAAAGTTCAGAGCCACGTAACCCGCGCTGATTGTTTTGCGTTATACTATTTATATTACAAACAATTGGATTAAGGTTACTTGAATGTTTAAAAGAACAACGAGACTATACATTGTTTTAATTAGGGAAAATAAAATTGTGTGATCCGACAGAATATCACATTTAAATAAGTGACTGTCTTTATATTGTAAATGTTTATTAACAATTGACTCGAGGAAAACAAAGCAGCTAAAGGGGAATTAAAATATTCTACATTCCTGTTGTTGAAAAGCTCCTTACTTTAACAGTATGTTAATAAAGATCTACGACGAGAGACACTCGAGACAGAAAATATTATTTGAAGTTCATATTTTACATAATCTTACCATAATTTATAAAAATGTATTTTTCATTATTCTTGAGATGTTTACTTATAACGGATTTCAAACAGACAGAAGTTTCTCTATTCGATAATACAGTGGTGAACATGGATACCTCATTTATTTATGATAACAGATTTTGTGATTACTTTTTGACTGGAGTGGGACTGTCGCTATTGAATCGCTTAGATAAAATAAATTAAAAATATATATTTATAAGAGTTGTTAAGTTAATTATTATATGAAGGAGTTACCTGAACGTATCATATACATAATGTACTCGTATATACACAAACTAGTTGAATTTATTACTGTCAAGTCACATACAGTCGGCAGCCACTTTAATTGACAAACAGACACAGGGGAAAACTAGCTGTGGAGGTAAAAGCCCACAGTGAGGTACTCTAAATAGCTATGTATTTTAAATAGACACAACTGAACGACTCAAACATTTATAATTTTCCGTTCTGGTTCTGTTCCTTACATTATTTAATGTAATGAAAACATTATGCACATATTTTTCACTTTCCTAGTTGACTAACTTATTTTTATGTGAAAGGTAAAAACAAACGAGCAGACGGCCTACTTAAAGGACAGTAGTGACCATCGGCATGGACAATGGTGCGTTGCCAACCTTGATTGTTGAGAAAAAGAAAAGGATGGGAATAAAAATCTGGCAGAAAAGGGTGGGAACAGGGAAAGTGCAACTATTAAGGTTATAAATTATTTGTTATAGTCTTCACAATGAATTGTCGGTGTGATCTTGTTGCATAGTTACTTTTTTAAAGTAACTTTTTACTAAAGTACAGTTCAATAGTTTTCAAATAATAAATAAATAAATAAATTCTTTATTTTCCTTAACAAATTTGTACTTAAATATAAAGATATTGGAGTCT
>DVQO01000960.1:0-11996 GCA_018231785.1 Danaus gilippus | reverse complement strand
CGATTTTCGTGGCATTTTTTCAACTTATCGATAATCCAAATTCGTAGTTTGCAATAAAAATCCAAATGAGAAGAGCTGGGGTCGATCGTAGTCGCAGAAAACAAAGTCAGATTGAGAAAAACCGGGGTCGAACTGAAATAATTTAAAATTTGTGCTAATGTCAAATCAATTTGAAGGCTACTTACGCCATCTATGAAATTATAAAGGAAAATAATGTCAAAGTTGTTGTACCTTGTTCGTTAGACTGCAGCATTTTCTATACATTTATTTCTTTAACGTTAATTATATGACAGTTTCTTCCCCATGAACTGTACGAACTACGAAGTAATACAGAGTACCTACCTAAATGTGCTATTAGTGTCACGAACTACGAACTTTTAAAGTCGTTTGTATATGTGATTTGTGCGTTACGTTTTTCTACGTACTTTTATACCTATATCTATAATAGTGTACATTTGATTTCGTTTTGTAAACCAAGAGTAATAGTAATAATTTTACTCTTTATTCAGAATAATTTTATCGTCAGTGAAGTGTAATGTTAGGTATAAAATTGTAAACTATTTCGACAAACGTTTCTTTGACCTTGTGCTATTAATAGACTATATTAAGGAGTTAACGATTTTTGTTTTTAAAATTTCTAACAAAAGCGTTCTAATCCTTGTTGGATTATCATAACTTTTATGTGTTTTTGTCTTAATATATCAAACTTTTGTAAATAGTAATATAGATAATAGTTAACTTTGGTCGATAATAGTAGACTTTGTAAATAATATTGAACTTTTGTTATGCTAATTTGCATTTATCGTTATTTTGTATATACCTATTGTGTTTGTGTGTTGAACTGTTTCACGTTAAGAAAAACATTTGAACTTTAGTGTCGTGGTTAAGTGAGACTGTATGCTTAATACTTTGTTCCGTAATCATGGATTGTTGTTTTGAGTGAAGTTTCGTGTTTTGGGACTGTAATAAATTATGTACCTAAATATCACTTAAAAAAAACTGTGTAAATTAATGATAGCTTATCTAGTTATAGTCAAATAGTTTTAGTCAAATGTAACAATTATTCAATTAGGAAATAAAAGGCTTTTTATTTTCTTTTTATATTTTTTTAATAAAAATTGATTCTCATTGAATATTTGTTGTTTTTCTCTGCCTGTCGGTTATCTTCCTACAGTCCATCAAACGTTAGTGTCCACTTTGGCCGGACTTCCCCTAGGGTTACTGTTTATTACAAACATCATCAAATCTAATTATTTTAGAACTGTGCACTCCAGGAGGAAACGTTGTTTCGAAAAGAAAAAAATCAAGCCATTGCATTGATAAGAATCTTATTTTATTTAATAATCGTCCATAAACTTGAAAATAGTAAAAATGAGTCCTCATGAGACGTAAAATTAATTACGAAATTCGTAAAGAGGGTCATAAAAATGAAACTATCAAGTAAAGAGGCTCTTTATTGTTGCGAGTCGGAGGGATGCTGGTGTGTGGGTGCCGAGGGTGTTGAGGGTGCTGGGGGCGCGGGTGCGGGCGCCAGGTGGGCCAGCACCAAATGCGGCGCGGGCGGCGGGGCGCGCGGGCGGCGGAGCGCCAGCTGCTGCAGCTGCAGCGTGCCGCCCGCCGCGCTCACAGACACACCCTGCGGACACACGCTACACGTCATACACGACCCGTCTAGTTGTTATTACTATTTTTTGTCAGGTTGTTCCTTTTGTTCGGGGCCTTTGACGGTTTCCATTTGCTTACCAATGGTTTTAAGGTAATTCAATCAGCATAACTAAATTTCTTTCGTTTTAACGGCCATTCTTAAATAATAATTAGATTAATACTGATATGACGAAACGGTTTATAGAAAAGTTACAGAAACTCAAAGAACAACCTAACATTTCATAGAAATTAAGATATTCTAGTATGAATACAAAATAAATGAGGATTCTGTCAAGATCCCTACCTGCGCTTGTGTGGGTGTCGCGTGGTGTAATATTTTCAGATGATGTCTGCCGGCGAGCGTCTGCTGCCGGTACAGCAGCTGCGCGGCCGGCGCCTGGGCTCGCGGCGCCTCGCCCGGCCGCGGGCGGCGGACCTCCGGTTTGCCGGGCGCGGGCTGTGCCCCGGCTGCCGTGGGAGCCCCGTGCGCCGCCACTACTATACGCTGTGCGGTGACGGGCGGAGGCGCGCCGCTAGCGGCGACCGGCGGCGGCGCCACGTTCCCTGCGCTGGTAGCGCTGGCGCCGACCTTCATCTTCTCCTTCGCGATGCGCTCCGCTCGTCGCGTGGCCACTTCCATCGGTGAAGGAGGAGCATCGTAGTCAACTCCATGGTCGGCGAGCAAGGCGGCGTGCTTGGGGTTGTGGTGCGAAGCGTCGTCCAGGCGTCGCTTGGGCGCCGCGCGGCGTCGTTCAGCGGCTTCCCGCATCGCGTCGAGTCGTTGTAGCGGCGGGCGCGGGGCGTCGTCATCCGGCCGACGTCGCGCCGGCGGAGGCTTCCGATGCTTGCGGCGCGCGCGCTCCGGGTCGGCGAGCGCGTCGTGACGATCGCGACAGGAGCGGGGTGATCGGTAGGCGCGGGCGACCTCCCCCACCAGGTCAGCAAGCCAGTCCCAGTTGGGAGCGTGAGCGGCCGGAGGTTCCGGTGGTAAGCGCTGCAGACGGAGAGCCCTCCTCAGAGCAGCGTCCTCGCAAGGAGCCCAATCGGGCGGAGGAGTGACGTGGTCCCTGGGCGGAGCGGGGGGTGCGCGGACCCGGGGCCGGGGGCGCGGGCCACCGCGGTCGAACAACGAAGGAGGAGCGTGTGCGGAGCGGGGCGCCGGCCTGGTGCGGCGCGGGGAGCGTGGGGCACGAGAGTCTCTCCAGCGGACGGGCGGTAGAAGAGCGTCGGCCGCGGCCCCCCGCCGGTAAAGGGCCCGCGCCCAGCTGTCGCAGTACACGTCTCCGTCGCTGGAGGGCGGGGTGGGCGGACACCACATCTGCGGGAGAGCGATCCGATTAAAGCTAGCTCCTCTCTATCTCGTCACCGCCGAGCTCCTTCGTCTACTCACCGGCATGCGCTCCGCCGCTCCGTTGCCGTCGATCCATATCTGTAATAAACGACGGCTGGGTGAGTGTGGGTTCTGTTACAGGGCGACCGATCCTAATGAAGTCACCGGTGAAGCACTTACCTCGTGACAATGTTCGGTAAAAGTGATGTTAAAATTATATATAAATAGACGATGAAAGGATCTGCGGCTCGGATTTCATCACCCGTGATTAGAAATTTTTTTTTTTTTTTCTCAAGTTTTTTTTTATATAGAGTACTGATAAAGAATATATCAATATATATAAATCAATATACTGACAATAATAACATTTTTTAATCATTCCGCATATTACAAGTAGACCGACGTTATCTTAACCGATTTCTTTCCTAACTAATGTTACGGACACCGCGGTCGTAGTCACAGGGAGTGATGGTCGGGAGGTGCGGGAGGGGGGGGCCCCGCTCGGACTCGCACGTAAATGCTTGCACGCCTTATATCCCTGACGTTCGCGGCGGCGTCGAAGTTTTGGTGGCGTCTCGCAATAACACCGAGCGGAGAGCGAGGTCGATCAAGCATTCACGAACGAGTATCGAGCGGCACCAAAACGTCGAACGTCAGAAATATAAAACGCAAGTTTAGTGTTTCAAATCATTTATTATTCTGTCGGTCGGGTGCGCCGGCGAGCCAAGAGTCGAGGGTTCCGTTGCGCAGAGCACGGCGCCGTCCACCCTCCACGACTGCGGGGCCCGCCCCTCCGGCCCCACCTGACGCGGCCGAGCGGGTCTCGTCCAATGTCCAAAGATTGATGTGTACGGTGCCCCGTGACCGCGTCCGTGGCGCGGTGGGGACGGGGGGTGGCGGTAGGGGCGCGGCCACGGGGGGGGACGGAGGGGGAGAGGGCGGAGGCGGCGGTGCTGGCTTAGTGCGTCGTCGTCGCGGGCGGACACGCACCTCGGTGCGGGCGTCCTCCCGGCTGTAGGTGAGCTCCAGGTCGTTCTCGTTCTCGGGCTCCGCCTCCTGCTCGTGATCTCCGCCCTCGTCCCTCAGCGCGCGCCTCGCCTGCTCCCACTCCCTCAGCTGCCTCCTCATCTCCCCGAGCGCAGCCCGCTCCGCCTCAGTGGCCGCCTCGCTGCTCTCCACCAGTCTCATCGCGTATTTCTCCACCGGCGTTAACTGAGCAGAAACAAACAGAACATGGTCCAAAATCAAATCTCTCGAGATACTTTGCCGCTCGTGTCCAGGTCTCGTGTTCACCTGTTTCATGAGGGCGGCGAGCTCCCCCCGGTCCTCGTCTCCCGCGTGTCCCGGGGAGGCGGCGCGCGTGTCCTCGTCCAGGGGTACGGTCTCGTCGAACTCGGCGAGGTCACCCTGAGCCTCCGCCCTGGCCGCCTGGGCGGCGGCGGCGTCAGCCTCGTCCTCCGCGGCCGCGAGGGCGGACTCCAACTCCCCACCCTCTGCCGGTTCGCACTCTTTCTGTCCGGCCGTCATGTCGGTCTCCGCTCCGAACAATTCCTTAATGTTGGCCTGTCAGAGCGGTCGATGAAATTATTGAAACGCCTCGAGAAATCTAAAAGAATGAAGGAGACTAGAAGCGCACTCACCGCTCTCAAGTAGGACGTGGTGAAATGTCCGTCTTCAATGGCGAGGTGTCCGAGGGTCCGTTTCTGCTCGGCCTTGCGCAGTATGTTCTCCTCCACGGTGGCGGTGGTGACGAGGCGGAACACGTGGACGTCCCGCGTCTGTCCTATCCGGTGACAGCGGTCCTGCGCCTGCGCGTCCATGGTGGGGTTCCAGTCCGAGTCGTAGAACACCACGGAGTCCGCTCCGGTGAGGTTGAGGCCGACGCCGCCGCTGCGCGTGGACAGGATGAAAGCGAATATTCGAGGGTCTGCGTTGAAACGGTCCACGAGCGGCTGGCGCTGGTCCACGCGGGTGGCGCCGTCCAGGCGGAGGTAGGCGTGGCCGTGCATACAGAGGAACGCCTCCAGCACGTCCAGCACCCTCGTCATCTGAGTGAAGATCAGCACGCGGTGGCCACCCGCCTTCAGCCGTCTCAGCAGACCGTCCAGCGTCTGCAGCTTGCCTGAGGGCGGACGACCGTAGCGTCAGACAGAACAGAACCCGCCCTTCGGTGGAAGTGAGAACGAATAGCCTCCACCGGGTTTTGGATATGAAGATTTCACAAAAAAGTTAGGCATCACTTTTTTTCTGTGAATCGACTTACCGCAGTCGTATTGCAGCAGTCTTGGGTGCGGAAAGGCGACGGCTGCACGAGCGGCCGGCACGTGGAGCAGGGTGAGGGCGGCGCGCGCGGCTCGCAGAGCGGCCTCAGTGGGTCGAGCCGCCCGCCGCCACGCCCGCGCCCCCTCCCCTGCGCCCGCCCACATCTGCAGCCCGCGCGCCCGACACGACGACCAGCAGATCATGAACCTGCAGGTGAATTTTTTCTGTCAGAAACCGTCACGTCTCGGGGACGACTTTTAATTAAATGTTAATGCCCGTTGTCTATCGCATCGGTTTACATTTAATCAAAGACATCCGTCAACTGTATTAACCGATGTTCTTTTTAAAATTAATAACATTAATATATGGTCATATTGGGTTAGGTTAGAAAATAAAGTGAAATGTGAAAAGGAAAGTGACACGGACAAGACTGGCAGTAAAGATGTAAAAGATCCCTCACAGTTACCAGGTCGTGACTAGAAATGATGGTAGTGAAGATACATGTTACAAATAATTTATATCGTCATCCTTTAATGGGAACCCCTCGTTTGTCAAAACGAAACAAAGAAATGAACATAGTGAACCTGTCGATGACGTCGTGCAGGTCGCGGAGCACGTCCGAGATGTCCCGCGGCGGCAGGGGAGGAGGACCCGCGGACACCGCCGCGCGCAGGTCCGCGCCGAACAGAGGCAGGCGCCAGCAGCGTCGCTCGTTGACCGCTGCCAAGCGGCGCAGACTGGCGCGACGGTGAGCGGACAGGCGAGCGGATGAACCGCGCGCCGCGGGGGGAGGAGCGTCCGACGAGGGGGGCGGTGCTCGGGAAGACGGCGTGCGGACGGCCGTCACGGTGGGCGTCGACGTCGGCGCGGCGAGCGGCACGCGGAGCGAGGGCGGTGCGCGGGGGACGAGGCGCAGGTGCAGTCGCAGGGCGGAGGGCGGGGGACGAGGGGGAGGCGGCGGGGGCGGGTCCGGCAGCTCCTCAATGAGGCGCCGCGGCGGAGCCAGGTGGCGGGCGCGGTGGGCGGCGAAGGCGCCGGCCCCGGTCAGTTCGAGCGTGGCGAGGTCCCCGCCCAGGCGCGCCGCCAGCTCCACGCGCCGCGCCACGTCCGCCACCAGCGCCAGGGCCGGCACATTGTAGGGCAGCGCCGGCAGCTGGAGCGGAGACGACACCGGCCGCGGCTCGAACAGGTCGGGATGGTTGCACACCTTGCGGAGCTGCATCAGGACATTGATGACGCTCAGCAGGTTGCCCGAAGCGAGGCTCTCTTTCGTTCTGTGGAACAGAAATAAGGAAAGGTACATTTCCACCGATCCGTGTAGGCGGGCGAGGGGCGTCCGCGAGACTTACTTCGCTCGGGACATGAAGTCGTCGTAGAGGAACCGCTGCCTCTTGGAGAGTCGACACATGAGCACGTGCTCGTACTTGCGCGGCATCTGTCGCTCCACGTCCGCCTTCAGGCGCCGCAGTAGGAAAGGTCGCAGAACCTACGAATGAAATAAAAGTTATCAATTCATTGTCACAGCGGCCTAGTCCACTAGCAACCGGCGTCATTCATCCCCTGTCCCTGGTGGCCGCACCTCGTGCAGTCTCCTCACGAGCTCGTCGCTGTACCGGTGCGAGCCCTCCGCTATGCCGGCGACGGGCGCGAACCACTCGCGGAACTCCGAGTGCGAGGCGAACACGTCCGGCATGAGGAAGTGCATGAGTGACCACAGCTCCAGCAGACTGTTCTGTAGCGGCGTGCCCGTCAACAGTAAACGTCTGCAAGTCAGATATCGTCCATGACGTCGATTCCTCTTACCGTATCAGATACGTGTTATTTGTTTCTTTGGCGTGTTATTTTTTTAACATATTATATCTCTATTAAACTAATAATGGGTCATAACGTTTCATGCATTACCTAAATAGTTTACCTTTCTGTCTGGAAATTCAGTAACATCTGCCATCTCTGAGATTTAAAATTTTTGATATTCTGAGCTTCGTCTAATATGAGATACTTCCACTTCTTCCTACGAAAACTCTGATGGTCCTGCACTACAAGTTTGTACGAGGTTATACACACGTGGAACGAGTTCGTTTTGGTCCAACCGACACGTTTCAGTTTCCTCTCCTTGATGGTGCCGTAGTAGGTGAGTATCTTGAAGGACGGACACCACTTCTTGAACTCCATCTCCCAGTTGAGCACGACGGAGGTGGGCGCGACCACGAGGTGCGGTCCCCAGTCTCGGCGGTCCAGAGCGAGGTGCGCCAGCAGGGCGATGGTCTGTATGGTCTTGCCGAGCCCCATCTCGTCGGCCAGTATGCCGTTGAGTCCCCGCGCGTGCATGGTGGCCAGCCAGTGAAGGCCCACGTGCTGGTACTCCCGCAGCGAGTGTCGCAGCAGCCCCGGCACGGGCGTCGCCACGGCCGTCTCCGACAGCGTGGTGCCGGTCGGTTGGAGCGAGGCGGCGAGCGAGGCGGCCGCCTCCACGCGCTGCTCTCCTTCCGCATTGGGCTCGGCCCCTCTCGCCTCCTCTTTGATGTCGTCCGTTTCCATGAGAGCTCCCAGCTGCTCGGAGTCCGCGGACTCGTCACTACTTATGTCCGAAGGCCCGTCCTCGTCGTCCGTATCCCGCTCCGTGGCGGTGGAGCCGTCCCCGTCCTCGGCTGTGTATTTCCCGAGCAGCTCGTCGATGTCCAGCTCCGCTTCGTTCCTGAGCGCGGCCAGCTCGGCGGCGGCGTCCTCGGGCCGTTCGTTCCGTTCCTGCTCCGCGATGGTGTCCTCGTCGTCGGCGGAGTCGCCGTCGGGTCCGTAGTCGGAGGGCGGCGGCGAGTGTGCTGGCACGTATCCCGGGGGCAGCAAGTCGCCGAGGTCGAGGTCGGACTCCCGGCGTAGCGCCTCGAGCTCGTCTCTATGATCCGCGGCGTCGTGTGCAGCCTCTCTCTCGGCGGCTGCTATGGTCTCCTCGTCGTCGTCGGAGTCACCTCTCGGTTGAAACTCGTCGTCGGAGGGCGGTGTGTCCGGGGCGGCGGGGGTCGCGGCGGGCGCGCCCAGATTCGCCGCCAGCTGTCGCGAGTAGCGCTCGGTGCGGTCCACGATGTAACTCAGTTGTTCGTCGAGAGCTTCCTTGCGGGCTCGTTCTACTCGTCGGACGCGTTTCCACTCGACCAACTGAAAGTGTATTTATGTTTTTCACCGTTTCGTAGCCTGCTATCTCATGTTGAGTAAATCATGCATTACACTGTTTACCTTTTCGACATTGGACCAAAAATTTCTGATTTCTTTAGCTGCGAAGGCAGCAATCTTTTTCAACTGTAACTCTTGAGCTTTTTCGGCTTTCTGAGCCGCGACGGCTTTATCTTGAAAATACTTTTGAACCGCACGAGCACACTAAAATAAATAACGGTATTATTATCAACCGCTCATCTTCATAGAAGTTTACATAAATTAACGTATTTGGGGCTTTATCTCAGAAAAAAAAGGAATGTTTTAAGATTTATCGTTGTAGATAACATTCTGACATTAGTTACCTTTTTGGCGGCTTGCTTTTTCCACTTCCGTTCATGTGCAAAATCTTGCGCCAGCCAAGCCATCTCCTCGAGCAAGTAATCCCAATGCGTCTTAGGTCTAGGCGGCTCGAGCACGCGCGGCAGCCTCCTCTCGGTCCACAGGCCGGCCCGCGCCAGCTCCGCCACCCGCGCTGCCACGTACGCCTCCTGCTTGGCCTTCTCGACCATTTCGTCGGCGGCGGCGGCGGCGGCGGCTGCCGGTGTGACGGGCGGCGGCGCAACGGACGACGACACCACCGGCGGCTCTACGCTAGGAGTACAGGCTGACACCACCGGGGAGGACACCCTTGGTCGCTGGGGGGGCGGCTCCGGCGGGGGCGGCACCACGAGCGGCGGCCGGCGGGATTCTAAGAACGCGGTCAGCTGTGGACCTGGAGGTTTTTTTCGCCAAGCCGAGTAGTCCATCATGTTGCCACCCGCCTGAAGAAAATATAACTCGCTCAGTTGCTCCGTGAACCTGAAACAGAGTGAAGTTGTGGTATATGAATCATTCAGGAAATTATAAAACAATGTATGGCAAATTTTGAATCACCTCTCCCTCAGATTCTTCAGCCGCAGCAGCTTGTACTCCAGCACTCGTTTCCTGAGCGCGGACACGTCCTCCATAGCCTGCAGCTTGCTCTTCTTCCTGGGTGGCTCGTCATCTCGTCGCTCCAGGGCCACCCCGTTGAGAGGCTCCTCGGCCCCTCCCCCGCCTCCACAACCGGTTCCACGTTCCACACCCTAGTAATCACATTTTTTTTACTTAATAATGTGAAAACCTTGTAATCTGACAAATTACAGATTCAATGAGAAGATTATTTAGATATTATATATGTACTTATATGTACAAATTCAAATTCCAACTAAGCAATCAGAATCAAAACAATAACCTAAGTGTCAAGCACAATAGTGATGGTGCGTACAACTTGTAACTTGTTCAATCATGTATTAGCAAATACAAAATATGTATTCTAAAATATAAGCCAGTCATGTTTCCAATAACATGGTTTGAAATGTGGAGCAGTGAATCACAAACTAAGACTGAAACTTGTAAAACTTAAAATGAAGTCTAAAATGGGTCAAATAGTTTTGTTTGTTTGCTGGTTCTCAGTTAGCATTTGTAAAGATCAACCATTTGTAATGGGACTTTCAGAACACAGTCACCTTTGTTACAAAATATAATGATATCTAAGACATTAGTCTGTACTCAATTAAATTAAACTAATTGTTTTGGATACTATGGCTTTATAATTATTTTATAACTACATTGATGAGATTTCATATTGTCTGCCCATCATTATGGTTCTTGGAAAGGATGTTAATCATAACAATTAAACAGTTATAAAATTTAAAATAAATGTGTAGTAAATGAACAACAATCTTTCATTTAACAAAATATACATAATATTCAATCAAACTAGTATTTATGATTCTGTTTTAAAGTTATAAAATCGATGTAAAATGGAATTTTATATATTTAATTCTATGAAGTATCATGAATAAATAAATGGAGTCATCATTTGTCTCATCATGTACTCAAACATAAAGGATTCAAGTCAGTAGAGTTTATTATAACAGAGGATTGAACAGATCTGAAGAGAGGATTAAGCAAGCCAGCATTTATTCTGTCATAGCTATCTGAGGGAACCGCTGGACTCAGGACACTTAATACTTATGTAAAATTTAAAAAAACAATAAATGAAAGATATAAAGATGTCATCGAAAATAAGTATATAGATCACTTGTTCTAATATAAATACAGCACGGCCCGGAGGCTCCATGTGTTACATACAGTCTCCTGGTGACATGCCCATGATCTGTTTATTGTACACTTTAATGGAATAACTGAAACTTACACATTACACTCAGACACAAAACTCATCTTAATAATTTATATCTTTATATAGACAGACATACAGTATGGAGTGCTTGTATTGGTCTTAATTAATGAAACTATTGTTTGCTTCATTTAATAAACTAACACTTACAGTGCACTGTCAGAAAACTAACGTTTTGTATGAAAAAAAAAACAAACAACACTATTTATTGTGTTTGCTGAATTAAGTACAATAATAACGACAATAATAATTGAGTAACACCAATATGTACATTGTGTAAAGTATTATTCAGACAGAACCTTACCATGAGAGGTAACGGTGAAGAAGCTGGTCCAAAAGTTGAGGCGGGATCATTTCGTCCACTCATAGTGCGACATCGCGAGACAAAATTCACAAAACCTAAGAGTTCACTATCTAAATATTAAGCAATATATTCTACAAAACTGCACTTATTTACAGAAGACTCGTATGTATTGTTTATATAAAAAATTAATTACGAATATTTTGTTAAATACACTAAGTCAGTCTTCTTAATACTTTCCATTTCTTTTAGCAGCAGCTCAACCGAGTGACACTGTCCGACATGTCGCCCTCAAACTTTTTCACATTAATATTTAGAACCCTGAACAAGCCGCCGTAAA
This sequence comes from Danaus gilippus, assembly GCA_018231785.1. Taxonomy (NCBI): domain Eukaryota; kingdom Metazoa; phylum Arthropoda; class Insecta; order Lepidoptera; family Nymphalidae; genus Danaus; species Danaus gilippus. The sequence goes on along the minus strand of DVQO01000960.1, from coordinate 748 downwards.
CATAATGCTGTGACAAATCTACTCCGGAAGACGCCATATTGATTTTGTATATCAACCGATGTTAACAATGAGATTTTTAAATCCCTCAATATCTTTTCAAACACAAGATATCACAACTATTTTATCACTGTTTTTTATTTTCTGCAAATACATATATTATTGTTATGATAATATTTTCAAAAATATGTTTAGCACAGCGATGTATTTCTTTGAAAAAAAATCTATTTGAGTTTTAACCCTTTATCCTGTCTCACTCTTAGCAAAAACACTAATGTTACTATATGAAAATATTCTTAAATTGTAAGGGTGCTTTATTTATCGGAATAGTTTCTTATGAATTTCAATGTAAATAACTAATTTCAGATCAATTAAAAACATGTGTTTTGTAACACATTACATAATTATGAAATTAATCTGACTTCCTCGACTAACTAGTATATTAGCTAATGTAATTTATTTAACTTTATTGTAATATTCCTTACAAATTATTAGTACAATAAATTAATGACTAAAAAATAATATTATTGAAAATAATAGTATTGGTTTTCAGTTGACATTTCTAATACACATATGTTATGATGATCTTTCATTATGAAGAATAAAAAATATCCCTTCTTTAATTTAATTCATTCGAAATAGATGCATTCGCTTCACCATGCCTTCAACGAATAAAATTATATGTTTGATTGCAAATATTAATATTATTACTATTAATAAGACAATACAAAGTATATGCATAAATTCATAA
>DVQO01000959.1:0-12009 GCA_018231785.1 Danaus gilippus | reverse complement strand
GTACTTCCCCGGTCGAGCCAGCCCATGTTCGAGCTGTAGTAACTTAACCACAGCTTGGCTCGACCACCTAATAAATTAAATTAAAGTAAATTTTATTATAGTGAAAAAATCTCACATATCAAATTACTTTTTGTCATACATATATGTACGTATAAAAAAGAGGCAATAAAATAATTAGTTTTCGTGAAAATGTACCATTATTTATCATTTCACATAATACACAATGTAGTACAAAATGTTTGAGTCATTTATTTATTTTGTGAAACATTTATCTCATAAAATTTTGCTGGGATATTTCAGATTTGTATCAATGTTGCTGGGCTATTTCAGATTCTCTAAAAAGTAATTTCAATATTATTTTCATGTTTATGTTATAATATTTCTACCATGTCGAATTTGTCAAATTTGTTTTATATAAATAGCACATCTTTATTTGTTTCTCTGTGATATTGTATTTTAAGGCAAGTACAATTTTAGTTTGATAAGGTTAAGAACAGAGATTTTGTGTGAGTTTATTTTTATAACGGTTATAGGAAGGTTAAAAAATTCTTATAAATAATATTACGGATCCACAATTTGTTTGTTATTGTAAAATTTTGTTCAATGTTAAAAATTGTATGCCAAATAATGTAATAGATGTAAAAATTGGTAACGTATGTAATATGCTTTTGGAAGATAACAATGTATTGGGGTGTTAAAACTATTGAAGAATTATGAAATCAAACGTCATTGTGTATTTTAGTTATAAGGTGTTCCCTTTTGATTTTAGAAGTTTAAGAATTATTTGTTCTTAGCAAGAGATAAATATAATTGAAATTATTTTACCAGAATTGTTCAAATCAGATTATTATTTTAATTGTTACGATTATACTCATGAAAATATTTTTTAAAAAATATATCCCATCCTATTGTAATAATTAATTGATAAATAAAATAAAAAAAAATGAGGTCACTATTTTCAAATTCACAATACATCGTTCTTTTTAAAACTGTTTTTTCTAGATTTCCTTTAAATTTTTAGTCAGAATTTAAAAGAAATTAATACGATCTTATCAATATCTTTTCAAAAACAAAAATAACTAAACTAAACTAAACTAAATAGGTTTATATTATAAAAATCTATTACTTTTCTTTAAAAATATTCTGGTAAAACTTTCACGTTTCTATTAAATTACAACCAATAGACATCTAGGTGATCAAAATTCGATACTAAAGTAAAGTGACTCTATAAACTTAGGTACAATTTCAAGATAAAGGCGGATTATCTGTGAAGTCCAAATACGCTAATGTTGTATTGAAATAACAGTAACTGTTTAACCAACCGTCTAAATTCCCAAGAATTAATTCATCTTGATTACATAATCCTCCTAAATTTATCTACAAATGGATAGAATTCGTCAAAAGGATAGCCATTTAAAGCAATCCGTTAAAATATAGTCAGACAGTAAAACTTCTTGTGTAATAAAAAGCTTTACTGTAAAGTAAAATTGCTATGAAAATGTTTGCGTGCTATTTATTTCTTAATATACAATATAAACTCAAGAAGGATGAAATTCAGATCAAATATAATAGGAGACAAAACAAATATTGATATACTTAAACATAAACATGTGTGTAATATATTTCCATGTTTTGAATCATATAAAGAACGAACGGAGAGAAAATACTCTAAACCTTAATTTTTACTTCAGTTCTGTATTCAAAGCCATGTGATCAGTTTGTTTGTAAGTTATAAGTTTTAATATAAAAAAATTACCATACCTCATACGTCTTCCAAAATGAACAATAGGTTATCAATTTTATTCGATTGTAAATTTTGTCTTATTTATTAAGTACCATTTCAAATCATAAAATATAAGTGATCATTAAATGTGAAGTGTCTTTTTATGAAATATCATTATTGTTATAGCATACCAGTAAATCTTATGTTACTCCATTTCTCTACGATACTTTCTCTCATATTGATCATAAAATAATAAGTATATTATGTCTTCTTCATAGAATTTTAATGTTACTATTAATTTGATAAGGAACATGAGAAATTCATTGATATTTCAATACATTTCAAATTAATTCTTAATCTATTATGTAGCTAATTTTGTTGGTTCCAAGTTAAACATTAACATCAACATAAATATTTATATTTCTAAATATTACTGGAATTGTAATTCCCTTATCATCGTAAGGAATGAAATGACTTTCTTGCCACATATTGAGGACAGATATAAATAATAAGATTAAGTGACAAATTCTTATCTGAAATATTTCATTTATAAAATAAACGAGAGCTTGTAAAAGTAAAAATTGTTCAATATTCCGTGACAACTAATGCTGTAATGATAAAAGTGAAGTTAAATATTAATTAAATAATACATTTTTGTTCTATAAAATATTTCGAATAACTTTGTGCGTGAAACTTTAAAATATATAACTTATTAAAATTTAGATTATTCTAGAAATATAAAATACATTAACATCATAGACAGCGACTATTTGGTCTAGCGAATTAAATGCTAATTTCTGTAAGAGTGACGACACACTTTTGGACAAATTTATGTGTAATGATAATTCATATTTCTAGTTTCGGATCTGGTTTGAATTAAAATATGTAAACTCGATTTAGACCAGGTTGGTGAAAGAAGCTTATAACCCTTTCCTTATAATATTAAGGTCCGTAGATCAAGTATAAGAGAGTATCTTTATTTTTTTACTAATTTAAAATAAATTTCTTTCATGAATGACTGAGTAGGCCTGCTATAAATATAGTTTTACAAAATGGCCATTTACGTCGCGTAGAAAATGTCACTAGGTCAGGAAATATCCTAGTCACGTATGATGGAAGACAGAAACGCAGGGCTTTAAGAGTCACTGACACAGAGCGGCCTAGCATTGCCTACGAACTGTTTCGTATACATAATTCAATGGATAAACCTAGTGTAAGCCGTACTAGCACAATGACTAACAGACTCCATACAACGACATGTGAGGTTTTAAATGTTGTGCAACATACTGGTATATTAAAGAAGCATGGGTAGAATATAATGGGCTAGGCAACTTAGCAACAAAGCTAAAATATTTTTTTTATGCTATTGCTGACTTTATATATTATTAAACTTAAAAACCCGTATAACGAACATATTTTAAAGAATGAAAATGCCTTGGTAACCGGCATTATTACTTTATTATACATATTAATTGCAAATTTATTCATCAACTCATCAAAATATGTTGATTTGGCAAATTTTACATTTTTTTTCTTTATATTTTATATTTTAAAACGTAACGGCAGTACCAAAAGGATGTATGTATATCCTCATATACTACATTTACATTTGCTTTTTATTAAGAACATTTTAAAATCAAACGTTAAACTAAATTAAGAATATAATGTAATATGCTGTTCCGAAACTACATTCAAAATGTACTTTAAAATACAATCATGAATAATGGAATATCAATACAATATTAAATGACTATTTGACAGAAATCAGATGTCTGTAATATGAGCCCCGGTACAATTTTCAATTTTATTTTGATTTAAAAAGTGAATTACTTTAAATCTGGCCATTTCAAAATTGAAAGCAGACATCGCCATGTCATTTTATCACACAAAAAGAACAACAAAGTTTATTTTAATTATCAATTTATTATTATAAATATTTTAATTCTAAAGATATTTATTTAATTTGTTATCAGAGCGGCTTTCTGGAAGATTTGAGTTACCTCCGACCCCTTTTACTTGACCTACATTTTAATTACTACCCTCTGGGAGTATCGCCAGTCAGCAATTACAAAATGCGATGAATTGTCGCACTAACAAAGTTAGTAAGATAATGATTTTATAAATTAAATTAAAAGTACTAATGATAATTTCTTCTAATTGTTTTCCCATGTTGTTTCATTTTATGAATTAAAATGGTTTATTTGTTTATTAACGCTCCATAATTATTTTTTAACATTTTGAAAATCCTTAACAATATTTAAGTTTAATGAAGTATTATTTTAATAAACATCACAAATTAATATGGAGATAAGTTAACGTAGAAGTTAAGTGACTGTCACCAAAGACTATCACCAAAGTCGCTATTATTTAATAAGACTTTTAAATAAAACTTTGCCTTTTCTTCTAGATGTTCTTTATAATCTTACACTCTTTTAATTTTTTAAGGTTTTCAACGGGCTCTATTCCGACTGTGGGTAAGTGTTAAATATCTCCAGTGGGACACTGTGTTTTCACCAATAGCGAATTGTTAAAATAATATTATTTCTATTTAGGAATATTATTAGAAAAATATTTTGGCAACAGCGAAGTAAGGGAAATAAAAGTTCCCATAATTTCACACATATAATGGATTTCAGACGCATTCGCTATTTCATAACATCCATGTTTATCTGGCATAGGATCTTGCTTTTTTGAAGTTTCAAAATTCGTTTATAAGCATTTATTGGTAATAGAAAATTTTTCACGTAGACAGCTTGGAAATTCGATTTAAATTAGTTTGTTTCCTAAGCTGCAGATAGCCCACATGTTCATGTTTATAATAGGATACTAAGTCTTGTTCATTTTATAATGTTTTTATCTGACATAATGTAATTTTTAACAAGCCAAATCTTTTTTATATTTTAAAATATTTGTTTCCACAAGGAATAATACCGAAGTATTGATGTTGGCATTACAATTTTTATACAAGAAATACGACGATAATCTTGAAGAAGAAAAAGTCATAACTTTTAAATAAAAATTAATAAAATAATTTGGAGAAAATGCCAACACATGTTGTATGTAAAATAATATCCTTGTGATAACGTTTCACAATATTTTTTTTATAAAATTGATTAAAAAATTACAAAGAACAGACACCGGAGAGATCATTAAATTTTTTTCAGAATTTTGTATACATACGTATTATTCATTTTCATAATTTATTATTTTGATAAGGCGGGAAATATATGAAAATATTACAGCGGACGGAAACAATATTGTTTAGTTTCTAGTTCTTTGATATTTATTAAATTTAATTTAAATTTATCTCATTTTATTATCTTTCATTACTTAATGCATTAATTAATAAAGTACCTGATTCATCTTAAGGGAGAATGATTCACTAAACAGCCGCCATTTAAAGAGGAGATCAAATCTGAAAAGAAAGAACACATCAAATAAAAATTGTTTTGTCCAAAACAGAAGTTTCATCCATTAAAAATAATTGCATTCATGGCATGAAAATTTTATACTATGTTAAACCCCATTAGTATCAGAAATATTATTAGTAACAACCATTGTAAACTTTAATTTCTTTTTGTAAATAAATAATAACATTTATGTCAGTTGACTTGAATTGTTAGAAGACAAATTCGAGAGCAGTGAGAGAAATCCGTTGAATAAAGCTCACTGTGTTAATTAAATTACAATACGCTGCTCTCCGAGTTGTATAATTTTCATACAAGGTACATCTCTCAGGAGAGAAGCAAACTAATCTGAACTATTAAGATTGTGAAACTTAATTTGTAAATGTTTCCTTGCAAAACGTTTGAATAGTACGCAAATATTTTCCATATAACACTTGACCCGTAATCAACGATGTTAATAATAGAAAGTGTAAATATAAAATCAGGACTCACTTAACACCACCAGATTTTAAATTGTACAAAAAATTAACATGATTCTTATAATGTTTTCAACCTCGACAGACCATTGAGTCGACTTGAAATTTTAGAAATTATAGCTAATGTCTTAGAATACACGTATATATTAATATTTATTCATAATTAGTATTTGATTGGTAGCATAATAATGAACTGATATTTCGTGAGAATGATAAGAAAGTATAAATCAATTTTAATCTAAAAGAAAGACGTCCTCATAAGTTTAAATTTAAAACCGTAAAGTAAAATTTAAACTTTTATAAATATTCCTTAATATTTTTTTAAGATTATAATTGTAATGGTATCTTTAATCTTTTATAATTTATTAATTTGAATAATTAATACATAATTCAATTGATTTTAATTACTTCTAAGTAACTTTTACTTTACTTTTGTAGCAAAGGTGAATCAATGGCTGTTAAATATTACAAAGGCCTTTGATCGGGTCTCGCATAGTGCACTTATATCGAAGCTCACATCATATGGATTACTCGAGGGATTACGCAGTTGGGCAGACGGGTTCACTTTGAGTGACTATTAAGGTTATTGTTGATTGTTCATATTAGGTCCCTTGTATATTTCATGGCTTAGTCCTGTAGACAATGCTACAAATCATATATATATATATATATATATATATATATATTCCAAATAGCTTATGTTTAAATACTGGGCGAAAAAATATCCGGTTCAGAACATGTATGAATAAGAGAGCAGATCAATCACTCTTCTTGAAGCAGGTCTTTAATACTGTACACAAAAATTTGATACAGTTGAAAACTCACAGTAGTATTACAAAATTTATTTTAAAATACAAAAAAAAATCATTTATAAAAGGTTCAAAATTTCAGAACATTTCCCTGAATTCCACAAAAAATGTTAGAACCTTGTGGCTCAATATAAGTAGACAAGCCCAGTCATATTTTTTACCACCGCACTCTTTGTTTTAGAGATATTACCTACATTTGTCTCTTAAGTTGCAAAAAGTTCATAGACGACATAAAACACAAGGTAGTCCCTCTCAACAGGTAATCCTGTTGTCTTGTTCAGATTGAAAACATAACTCTCTGCCTGCGACTTGAGTGATAAAAAAGCATATCTTTTTAATCATATTGCATTAGTGTGCCATCCTCCAAAAGTGAGCTACCCTAAAAAATTATTTATTTCTAAACTTCTTATTTCAGAGATATGAACAAAAAATTATAATCTATCAGAAAATAATACCTATAATATAAACTAATAACAATTAACATTTATTAGGTGTATTTGGAAATTTCATTTAATTATGATATTCAATATTCTTAGAAGATCTAAAGATAATTTTGTGATATCTGAAAGTAACCTTGAAACTCCGAGAGCTAACTTACTGATGTACATCAGTATATATATGCGTGTAGAAGATGCATATATCTTCTTACGTGTAAGTCTTATAGCATGAACGTCATTAAATTATATACATGTAGGTAGTTCTAGTGCAATGGAGAAATCCGCTTAGGATGCTTATTAGATTGGCTTATCTTATGTTCGACCTGGTATATAATGTTATTAGAAACTGCAAGGATAATAAGTTCGTTTTGAACAGCCTTAGCTTGGAATTTTTTAACCATTTTTTCTGCTTGAATCATTGATATTTTGAAACATTTTAAGGTAAGAAATAAATCCATCTAAAAATATTTAGTTTATTTATATATTTTATCGTCTACACCTATAATACTTGATGCACGAAAAAAACTTTAAAAATTGTTTCAAAACTAATTATATTGTAAAAAATATTCATACATGACAACAGAGAGAACATATTGTACACCAATTTATGATAATTTATGTTATGAAACAGCCCACGTAAATATCAAAAATTTATACTTAAATTATGTTTGTATGCCTCCAATAATTTACAGATATAAATTTATCAGCTTTATTTATAGTATACACTTATTTATTATTTGATAGATTTTTTATAAATTACGTATAAGCTTTCAGTTACTTCGGTTAAATAAGATGAACTTTATTATCCACAATATTGTATATTTGTCAAAATATTAATATAATTAAGCAAAAGATTCAACTACTATAAAATTTTACAGGGCTGCAACCTACGAAACAAAACGTTTTACGAGACTTAAAATAATTAATTCTTAATTGTAACAATAGTTCTATCTATGATAAAATCTAAAAATCAATTTATGAATTGAATTGAAATGAAAATTTATATTAAAAATATATGTGATTGAGTTAAAGAACTAACATCATATAATTCTCGGAATCATGAAAACATGTTTAACTTTTACTTACAAACAAAAATATATTTAATATAGAAGCACGTGTAACAAAAGTTAGAAGTGCCAACCCTGTTATATTGATCAATCTGTCAATAAAACTATAAATTATTATACGTCTGTTCCGATCAACAGGAGAATGATAGTTTGGCTTGCCTCCAGACATTCCTATGGAAAGTTTAGACTGACCGTCAAATCACTTGATCTTCTATTTCAATAAAACATAAACATAAAATCGTAAACTTCGCTTTAAATGATACCAATAAAATTTGTTAAGTGCATCAGTTTTAAAAATATCTGTTCTGTCATAATCCACTTCATATTTCGGTAATAATCGAAAACATTGCTTTAAAATAATTTATGCGTGAAATTATATAAAAAAACAACCAATTATTCTTAGATTTTATTAAAAATATATTTAAGTTACTATGAATGATTAGAACTTCAGGATATCAAAACCAGTCATTAACAAAATTATGTGATTCTAACTATAACTATTATAATGAAATATGTAAAAGGAATATGTCTTTTATATAAATAAATTACATTGAATAGCTTTATATAGTTTTATTAAACACCATCTCTTACATTTAATCCATCAATCGACTTGTCAATGGCGTCTTGTGTATTATTGATCGCTTATATTATTATTCTCTACAGAATACTTAATAACATTATTTACATTCCTTTATGCTGTCATGAAGAAGATATTAGAAAAATTGATAAATAATGAGAATATTATCAACCATTCGAAATTATATATGTTTTATATATTTTAATTCATTAACTAGCACATTTGAATTCGCAATCCGATTAAGATAAATTAAATTGAACATAAATTAAATTTAACTAAGGATAACATATAATTGTTTTATATATTTATCTATGAAAAATAATGCGAAGCAAAAACATCGCTATAGGTGTCTATAACATGACGTACAATCCCTACACTTAAACCTAAGGGGTAGAAATGCATAACAAATTGATTTTATAGAGTAATAACAATGGCAGTATCACTTACAGTCATAGCTGCAGCAAGTCTTAACCTAGTTACTAGGAGATCAGCAATATCAAATAGCTATATTTGCATTTATTTATGACAACAAAGGGAAGTTAAATGAGCCGATATGATACGATATGTACCTATAAAAATATATGGCTTGTGATTTATAGCTCTCATAAAGCGACCATTATTTTATAACTTGAGAGTGATTTATTTAAATATTTGATATGAAATCTATTAACAAATTCTCTTGATAAGTATATTGATTTGAGTTAAATTTTATATTTAAATTAATCTAAGTTTTTTGGCTACTATAGGTATTTTTACGTTTTCGGTTCAATTCTTAACAAATCTTAAGACATTTTGATAACACTAATAAATAATGAAAAACATTTCGAAAAAAAGGCATAAACAACACATAGAATTTTGTTACAATAAAGTTGAAAATTATATCTTTAATTTTTAAGTAAAAAATTAAAGAAGAACTTTAAATGTGTTAGCTTATAAAATCAAAAAAAATAATCTTAAAACGTGCAGGAAGATAAATTAGATAAATTAATAATCCCTAATACACGTTAAGGATTTTAAAAACTTCAATGATTTCTTTGAAACGATTTCTAAAAGGAAACGTTAAAATATATAAAAGAATAAAAATAATCCATTATTGAATTCTGTGGAGTAACACGTTGAAATAAAATTAATATCTTTAAATGAACAACGAACTTCATTGTATCGGTGTTTCAATAAACCTTACAGATTTGTATAAAATATTGTCGAAGTAAAAAGTAATATATCACTATTCAAAGATATCAATGAATCGTTATTGTAAAACTCATTAATTACTTTCATGAAACTATAATGGTTGAGTAATTTTAATGAAAATTAAAAATCCTTTAATATATATATATAATCCTTTAATATATATATATAAAACATTGAGTGAGATTACAACGAACAATGAAAGTTTTGCAAAACTCATAATATACAACTTCAAAACTTCATAGTTCAGAAATTGATACCAGCAACTGCAAGTTACTTAGTCGATCAAATGTTCGTTAAAGTTCCAAGGACATATGAATCTATATATAAATATATGTATACATATTCTTTATTTTTAAATAAATTCTTTGATTTTCTTTGTTATATTTATATATAATGAGATCTAAGATTTTTGTTAGAGTTTCATTTAAAAGTATTCATTTAAATGATTCGTATCTTTGATTTTCTTCACTATATTAAATTTGAGAAAAGGTGCAAAAAAGCTTAGTAAACTTAGGAACACAGAAAGAAATTGATATGTTGTTATTTTTATTACAATAAAGAGTAATTGATATAAATCTTTCTAATTTTCAATAGTCGGTTTAATATTCTTGAGAATATAACGTACATTTATTAAGACTTGAATCGTTAACTCTGTGAAAAAATAAACTGCCAGACACTTAATTCTATTCTTAAATTTACATCCTAGAATATACTTATACAATTTTCATCAGTAATAAAAGTGTTAAGAACAGTTACGTTTTAAAAGGTAATTGAAATAACATTATTAGACATAAAGATATAACAAAATTAGCCAAATTAGACATAAAGGATTTTTTTTTCAAATATAAGGAATATTATAACGATATTTAACTTTTTATTTCATATTTCAAAAATTACAGTAACACCGATAGCCTTGCATAGTAATCATATTGAGCGTTTTGAGGCATAATTCTAGTTATTAGATATACTTGGATACGCTAATATTTTAGTATTTTTTTATGATGCCGTAAAAGTCACATAGTCACAAAATCATTATTTACTATCAAAATATTTAAAGATAATGAATTGAGCTATATAACCTTATAACGATAAAAAAATATATCCCTTTATATGTCCTATTTGATAAACAATAAGGTGAATGAAAAGTGTTGTAAAACATTTGATATTTTACATAAAATTCAGCGTATCTAAAGAATATACTTAAACATTTACTATTATTTTAAACCTAATAAAAGGAAGTCAAACTTTATATAAAAAAATTATCTATTGGTTAGAAGTACAATTTATACAATATTAATGCTTATAAATAATACATGTGCCTACTTTTTGTATTAAAAACTGTGTCTTAACTTCAGTATTAGTTCAGTATATCGCTATGTTTTAGGTAGATCAAATGAAAGAGTTCTTCGAATAAAACCTTTTTTTGAATTGTTCTTTATAAACCTTTTAACTAGTAGTGCATGTTAAGCTTTCCACCATGATGGATTGTGAATTTAGAGCAAATTATTGTATAAACTAGGTGTCCAATAGGCAAAATTTCTTATGCCGAATGTAGCTCGAATAAAAATTTATATCAAAATTCTATTTTTGAAACGGACCTACACATACGCCAACGCACATTTCTGATTACATATCCACAAACATTTCATCTTGTATAAAATGTAGTAACAGAAAACAATTCCTAGAAAAGATCATACACGTATTTTTAAATGACATTTTAAAATAACTTCCATATATGTATAAATATTTACCATGAAATAATTAAATTATGTAGCTTGAAACAAGAAAAAAAATGTAAATATGAGCTGAAATAATATTAATACCTCAATATATTTTCAGATGCTCGCTTTATAAAAGTCTATTATAGTATGAGACCGCACACTTGAATATTATTCATCAAGGTGTTACATAGAATAAATAAAAAATTTTGTAAGACTAATGCTAACGTTGGAGATACATTATTATAGTTTAAAATTGTTGAGTTGAAATTTTTTAAATGATGAACTGTATAGAAACATCACATCCCAATATTTTTAATTTTAGAAAACTATCTTATATTTGTAGTGTAATAATAAAGTAATTTTTTATAATTTAAAAATTCAATCAAAATTTCAAAGTTACTATACTTTTCTAAGACAAACCTATTAAGTTATAGTTAGCAAGCCCTATTGTTTGAAAATGATTTTAGTTAAGGAAGCTTAAATATGTACTTGGTTATGTTTTAAATATGTATTAGCATAAGCTACTACTAGAATACATTTTTATCGAGTCGCTGGTGTGCCCTGTTGCTGACAGATCCGGGGTACACCGACATAGCGGCCG
>DVQO01000958.1:0-12015 GCA_018231785.1 Danaus gilippus | reverse complement strand
TTTAAACAGGAAATTGTGTTATAATGAATATAGTTGTAATTATAATAATAATAATAATTTTTTATTAAAAGTGTATCAACCCTAATTATAATGACTCCTGGTTTGTTTACTAAAATTCCAGATCGAATTTGGTTGGAGTATAGTTTATCGTGTATATAAATAGGTCTCATTTTTTTTTCTGGTTAATGATTTTACAAATCTACCAAGATTATAAATCCTATGATAATTTAGAATATTGCAAATAAATATGAGCCCTATGACAAGAAGAACCTGCTAACCTCTCCATCCTCAGTTGGTTCAGTGTGGAAGGTTGTGTTGGGATGTGATCTAGCAAACTCCTCTTGATCCAGGGCGATGGTGGCCTGCATCCCGTCCTCGCTCACGGTCACTATCCCTTCGTCGAGGCCGAGGGTCACCCCTAAATCCTGTTGGTCATCTATTTCTTGCTGTAGAAGGTGATCTGTGGCTATCTGATCGTCCATATCCGGCTGGGGAATTCCGCATTGACTGAGAACTGTAGGTTGAGCTGGAAATATTAATTATTATATTATAAATTTATTGAAATAGATGTATTGATTCGAAATATAAAAAATGAAACTATTTTAGACTAAGAAATGAGTTAGAATGAGCCAATCATTTATTCATCAATGTCTATTCTTACGTGTGTGTGAATGTTGGTGTGCCTCATGAGCCGGTGAGTTACCAAACAGTAGTTCAGCCTCCGGGAACAGTTCGGAAGCCGACGGGGAGTCCACGCCGAGATCCTCACATTCTTCGGATAGAGATTTCTGTGAAAATATAGAACCCTGAAGCCCAAGGTTGCTATTAAAATAAAGGAAACGAAAAATAGATATTTAATGTATGGAAAAGACAAAAGTAAAAGTAGAACAAATTAATATGATCAAGAAAGAAAACTTTTTGCTCAACAAAAAATATAAAAACGTAAAGAAAATTTTTAAAGAGTATTTGTTACACATGCTAGGAACAGGAATATGGAACAGAAAATACTATTTCAACATGAGAAAAAATTATTTGTAACAAAAAAGTCTTATTGTAATAATTGAGGCTATTTATTTTAATGGCAACACTACCTGCAATCTTAATTCGTGTTCCAAGATGGCGTATTTGTGTCGCATGGCCGCTGCGTGTGCGACGTGCGCGAATCTATGGTGACGTGATCCATCCCGTCTTTGCACCACCTATTAATATATTATTAATTATACAAGTCTTTACTTTTTTATTTTATTTATATGGACATTTGTCAAAACAAATTGAAGTAACTAAAAACAGTAGAATAAGGACTTTACTTTCTTTACAGTTTATAGAAATATACAATTGCTATAAATATATTTTTTATGATAAAAATATCAAAATATAGACCAGAAAATAGAATAGTACGGAAACTATAGAAAATATATGTTAGAACATGTTTTGTATTCATAGGATGACTTGGACACGTTTCGAAGTTATCAATCTACCCACAATATAGATAAAAATTATAGACGATAAGACTACAACATTTATAAAATCATAATATACTTGAAACTATAATCTAATAACGAGTTCCTTTAAATGGAAATGATTTACATGCACGATCGATACATATCGTACTTGTCTATGGAAAGAAACGAGGAACAATTGCAACATGCAAAATAATACACATCTCACGTTTGGTATCGGCTCTGGTATGATAACGACTGAAGAATATTCATAACAAGCATTCGAGAATGTTCTCAAGGATACCCATTTGCTGGTAAATGAAATTATAAAATAGAAAACATAATAACAAAGACTTAAATGATTGGAAGACACTTAGACTTAACAGTATGATTTTTCTTCTTTTCGGCGAAAGTATGCCATGTATGTATAGATCATAGAAACGACAATTTTATATTTATTGAAAGCTCTCTAGATTAAATTGTTTTTATTTAAAGGCATTGTACAAAAGCAAGCTTCAAGCGTTAACTTTTAATGGTCGATGAAAGCCTTATCCATTACATGTAAAAATTATGTCCGTAAATGTTATTTATTGATAATTAATTCTAAAGTTTCACAAACAGATGTCGCGTCTATATGAACATAACGGCAAACTAACACCGAAAGAAAGAATGGCAAAGGATAAAAGAAACTTGAGGCGTGCACGTTTACTAAGAGGCTTTCTAAGTCTGAGGGGGCGACGCCTGTTCTAATTTACGATCACCTGGTGGTAGGCCTTATCGCCGCAATCTGACGCGTCAATATCGTATGCGCAACGAGACGTATCATCTTGTGAATCAATGATGTACGACTTTTTCGAGTCAATGTCGAACATCTTATCAAAAATCCTTTGCGCCTCCATATCAGGACTGTATCGATCTGGTATGGCGTCCTGAAGTTCAAAATGCGCATCAAACACGTATCATCCTGATCTTCGAATATTTTACGGACAATACTCGCGATCCTAGACTTCAAATTTGATATAGAAATACAGATTTAACAAGATTATTATCGATATACTTACGAGCACGGTTCTATCCATGTTTTCAGTTCGTACCGTCTCTTCGTATGAATAGTCATGTGGGTCTGCTGATGACGGAAGATTCCAGGGTTCCGTATCTTCTGGGCTGGAACCTCGTTCAGGTTTCACTTCCTGTGTTTCCCGTTCCGGCCACGGCGAGCTGGTAACCCTGGTTTCAATCAACTCGGGCGGTGTCGAGCCTGCTGTTTGTGATGCTGTACTATCTGGAGGCTGAACAGTCGTCGTTGCTAAGTTAAACGTGTGGAGATTATGAAGAGCCGCAGTAGGTAAACGGACATGTCGTACGCCGGGGCGAGCCAGAACAGGCTTTAATCCAGCCGGTCCAATTAGACGTTGTAATAAGAGTGCATTTGTTGTACCACCCTCTCCACCAACAGTTAAAATTTTAGGACCTCGATTTGTTACTATGGCGATTTGCTGTCCACCTTTTACCATAGATACGGGCAAAAGGTAATTTGCTGGCATAAGTACCGCTGTTGTTGGTTTGCCAGAAGTGCCTCTGGCGACAGTAATCGTTTGGCCATCCGCAACTATGACATTCCGCTGTGGTTGAGGCCTAGGTTGTGTGGGTGTTGAGGCCTCATTGTCAAAAGTTAGTTTTCTCACTACTTTTCGCGGACTGTCCTGTGGTGAATGACTATCCATACAGCTTTCGTTGCAGTCGCCTTGTGAAGTCCCACAGCTGCTGTCTTCAGAGCCCATCGTACGACAAGTGTCTTCCCCGAGAACGGGACTCATATCACGCATGCCGTGACGCCTCGAACCACTAGAACTTTTTTTACGTTTTGATGACCCTGGATTTGACGGAGGGTTTGTTCTTCTTCTTGGTGCTGGTTTATCTTTATCAGGCGAGTTTTCAACTTGTTCTTTATATTCGGCCAAGATGTATAGAATCCTTTGGGTTGTTTGTTCATCCTCTAAAGGTTTTTGACTGGAAGTTTTAGGAGGAACTGCATTTATTTTCATAGCAGAACTAGAAGATTTTGGTCTGGATTTAGATTTAGAACTAACTTTTGCAGCTTTTGGCTGGCTTGGTTGAGCTGAAACATCGTTGGATGTCGACTCACTAGTGACGGTGTGAGGAATTTGAACATGTGTTGAAGAAGAAGGTGATTCTACAATTCCTGAAGAGTCGGGTGATCGCACGAAGGTCGTGTTGGGTTTTCTGTTTACATAAGCAACGTTTAAAGATTGACTGTTTCCAATAGAATAAAGAACTTGCTGCGTAGACTCTGTTACTGTAGATGTAACAGATGAACCATCAGTGGCATCTGATGATGATCCGTGTAACTTGGCGAAAACATTGTTTGGAACGGGATTAGGTTGTACTGTACTTCGTTCTTTTACTTGTTCCAACACCATATCGAATTCCCGAAGTTGTTCGAGTGTTGACGTACTCATTTGTGTTTCAGAAGGCGACTGGCCCTCAGAGGTCACTTTTACTTGTCGATTTGTTTGAGCTTGCGGTAGACGAATGTGCTGGCTAAGAGGTGGGGCTGCCGTTAGAACGAGTTGTTGATAGACAGGTTGATTTGCACCTCCAATAACATTCCGTTGTATTTGAAAAAATGATGGTCTTACCACTCTTGCACCTGATACCATTTGAGGTGTTTTACTTAGCATAGGTAATTTAATTCTCATTTGAGTCAAGACTGGCTGGTGCTGTGTTGCTCCTGATTGTCCATTTTCATTTGTCACTCCTATGTGATTGTTACCCTCATCACTTGTTCCCTCTGAATTTGAATTTTGTCCATGTGGTACAATTTTTATAATAGGTGATTCCATATCATTTTGATTTATAAATTTTACTTCACCTTGATGTTTTTGATTATCGTTATCCAAAAGCTCGGTGCTAGGAACAGTTATTAAATTGATTGTTTGGCCACCTCCAATATTGACTGGTATTTGACGTGTGTAAATAACGCCGCCGTGCATTGTTTGTATATTCATGGGAGTTATGGTTTGCTTTATTTGTTGCACTAAGTTTGGTTGTGTTTGTGGGGTTTGAGCTGGGGATTTCCTCAGAAGAAGTGGTGGGCTGCTTATTTGACCAATGTGATCAATGTTAATTGTATTATCTGTACATTCAGGACTCTCTGGTTCCGAATTGATTGATGATAAATGAGAATTATTTGTATCTAAGTCCATTGTCTTTTGATTATCCTCTTGAAAAACTGGTTTACCAAAAGCTTGATTAAATTTTGGTAAAGTCGTCGATTTTTCAGGTACCGTTTTGTTAGAGCTTTGAATAAACTTTGCATAGTTTTCTTCGTATACAGAACGAGATTTAATTTCATGCTGAGGATTTGCAATATCCTTGACTTGTGTTGAGTTATTTCCATTCGATGTGGGACTTAAATCTTGGTTATCCGATTGCTTTGGGTTGTTCTGTACATTAGACTCAATTGGTTGCAATCTTAGAACCATGCTTCTTTGATGTGGACTATTCAGTTGAATGGATTTTCCATCAGTGGATTTACAAAGAAACTGAACCATCTTTTGTTCATTAGCACCTTGATTATTTGTAAGGTTTGTTACAAGATTTACCCTCTTGAGTAATTGTCCAGCAGAGTTATTTTTTTGTGTTCCTGTATTAACGATATGAAGAAGTTGATTACTTCCGGCTTGCAAGCCAGACTCAAGTAAAGATAATCCTCCGTAAGAATTCTGTCCCTGGTTCGTATTAGGAGTTGAATTTGTATGGGATCCTTTATTTTGTACTATGTGCAACATAGGTGCATTAGAATTATTAATAACTGGATTTTGAGCGTTGTCTACTACTGTAATTTGATTTCCATTTGTATTTTTACCTTGAACTATATGCAACACTTGAGAAGTTAGAGATGAATTTGTTGTAGACTGATTATTCTCTTCAGTGGTCTGATTTAAGTTTGTGGGCAACATTTGCGCCAGAGCTTGTTGAAAACTAATTGAATTCATAGCAGACTTAGATAAGTCGTTAGGTGAAGGTGAAGCATCATCAATTCCTTCTTGACATACATTTTGATCAGTGTTCTCAGTATTATTAATTATTTCGGAAGTAGTTGTTATGCCAGCAGCGTTCATTGCATGAGCAATTTGATCTGTTTTTTCCGATGAATTATTATGTTCTTCTTGTTGAGGTATAAAATCACAGTTACTTTGTATTTCTTGGTCGTACATAATTTCTGGGTTAGTTGGAGTATTCAAAACCTCGGAATTATCAGAAGAGTCATACGGATATTCTACGTTATTAATATGTTTATCAACTAATGATTGTAAAACATTGTTTTCGTTACAATCATTTTGAACACTTTCGATATCAGGTATTTCATCTTTGATCTCTGTTTTAATTTCTGTTTCAACGGGAATGTTTTCGAAATTAAAGGACGCTTTTAAGGATTCTTGGGCTTCAATATGACGTTCGTAATCTTGAACTAAAGGAAAGCGGATGTCGGCAGTTGTCAGCTCGGTATATTCAGTTTTTATTGGAGACTGTGAATCATCTTGTGGACTATTTTCTGCTGAACACTGCGAAGGACTAGCATCTGTTACTTGAGTTACTCTCGGATCACATGTAACAGGATTTTGAACCGCTGCACTAACTGGTAATTGGCCTACTTGTACTATTTGTACAATACATTCGAAAGGCGACGGCTTCATAAATTCAGGACTAGTCAATTCATAAGGAAATCTATGCGAAACATTATTCTTATAAGAATCTTTTTTATCTAAAAGACAACTGCTATTCAATTCTAAAGCAGTATTTTTAAAGAATGACCGCACTTTTTCTTTCAGTTGAATGTAGGTTAAGTACCGTTTAAATATATTTTTCTGTTCTTCGTATTTGTCGGTCTCGATTCCTTTTCTCTTACTTATTTCTCGATCTTGGGACATTAAAAACGGCTGAGCTTGTTTTACGTCCGACAGAGTCGCAGCCGAAAATTTTGAATTATTATCTATAACTTCGGAAATTTTAATGACTCTGTCGGACCCCTCACCAAAACCCATTCTAAAATTATTTTCATTAATATTACAGGTAACGTATTCATGATTGTAATTGTAAGTTATTTCTTCGGCAAACGTTTGTTTCATTGGATCGAAAGGATTTTTGAACACGTCTTCATCTACAAAAAGTAAGTTTTTAAAATCAGTCTGTTCGGTATTATCAACTGTAATACCTCTTATTGGCCACGATTTGAGCAAGTTGTTAACATCTATATATTCTATATGAAATGGTCTTGAATATGAAAATGTGACAGAACTACAATAGTCAAAAAGGCGTTTATATTCTTTGCTATATGCCAAATCATTGATAGCAGAAATGGTGAGCTTTGGATAATCAATATTTTTCCCTTTTCGGTATTTTTTTCCATTATGCAAATCACTTACATCAATTTTACGTTTTAGATTTCTTTTATACTTTTTATCTTTTGACATATGGAAGTCTTCGTCTTTTGATTTTTCTTTTATGTATGTTATCTTCGGCAAAATAGTAAAACTTAAAGCTTCGTCTTGTTTTTCATTGATGTTACTCTCTTCCTTTAATCTCGTTTCCAAAATTTTACTTTTTAAATGATTCATTGCGATTTTAGATTTTTCATCAACTATATTACTAATAGATTCATTTTCTTCAATCAAAGAAGTTCTCTTAGCTATAGGAAAAACATAACATGTACCTACAACAGGATCTTCGTATATACTTCCTTTTAATACTACTTGGGAATTACCTTCGTAGACTAGAGTGACATTTTTTTGTTTAGACCTGTTGTTGCAAATATTTACTTTGAGTTCTTCAGGACTTATTTCTGACAATTTCGTTTCTTGTATAAAACATTCTGTTTCATTTATATCCGACGCGCATGCTGGTTTTATATTAAAGTTCTCACTTTCACTAAATGTTACTTCGGCATCTGTACATAAATTCATTGTTTCTGGTTTTGCTTTTTCTGCTGCAAGAATTACTTTTCCAAGAACCAACGAAGGTAATTTATTTGATGATGGCTTTAATTTAATTTCTTCAGATTTAATACACTTACTATCGTCATCTGTTTTCTCTTCAATATTAAATAATTTTTTCTGGCTTTCAATCTCGTTACTATCACAGAGCTCTTCTAATAAGCTTAAAGATTCATTTTCCTTTTCTTCTGCGCAATCGTTGAGTAATAATTCAGAGGATTCACCAGTATCTAATGTACATTTGTCGCTTGTTGTGTTATTAGCGAGCTTTTCAAAACCAAGATGTTTTTCCTCTTTTAGAATATTCTCAACAGGATGACGTTCTTTATATTCTGCCAATCTCATGACCTGACATGATTCATTGATCTCGTCGTTTTGTTTTATTGAAAAATTAGAAAAATCTTTTATTTTTTGTTGCTGCTTAGTAGCCAGTACACCATCAAAATCTTGATAAGTTGGGCTGCAATCTATAGTTTTGTTTATATTGAATATGTTATTTATTTTATTTGGTGAATCGTTTCTTATATCTTCTGAAGTCCTGAAGGTCTTAGACATTCCACTCACTATTTCACTTGTTGAAATATATTTTTCTGAAATTGTGTCCATCTGGAAATCTTGTGCAACAGCAACATCTGTTAGGTTTTCTTTTATTTGCTGTATTTCATTTAATAATTGTATATTCTTTACATCCTCTTTTATATTATGGAGTGGACTGGAATATGTCTTATTACAAGTGGCAACTTCAATGTTATCGGCTAAGTCTTCAAATTTGGAGTTCTCGTGTGGTTTAAGATTTGATGTCAGAACATCATTTTTATCCATGTTAATGTCGACACGTATATTTTCTTTATTTACGTCTATTTTTAATTCATTGTCACTTTCGATTTCTTTTGAGAGATGGTGACAAAGTGAGGTATTTTCATTCTGCGTATTCAATGTCAAAATGTCAGTAGTAGACGATTCTTTGCGTTGATTGTTTTGTTCACTTCGTACATTATCTGTCGCATTTTCGTCCAATATATTTTGAGGATTGTTGGAATTACATTGCAATGTAATCTTATCCACTTCTTCGCCACTTTTGTCTGTTAAATCTTCTATGCAAGGAATATCATTCTTTTCACTCTCAATATTATCAGATATTACGGAGAGACTTTGGTCCAGTGTCTGAGTTTTAAGTTCTATGTCATTTTCAATAATAGATTTATCGTAACTTGCATGACTAATAAATTTAGTGCAATTTTCGACGTGGCTCGGACTCACGTCACATACTTTGGGCATATTATTACTTCGAACCATCACTGTATTATCACTCATGAATTCTGAGTCATTGTTTCTTAGTTCTAAAAATGTTATTTCTTGTGACTCACATTGATCCTGTTTCTGTTCCATGTCGTTAGTAGCATTTTGCGCACTGTTAATGGCTCTTTGTGATTTCAAAGGTCCAAAAGAGTTTTTAATTTTAGATATATCCTTGCAGAGGACTGTAGAATTAACCCCTTGCAAGCAACCCATTCTAGCATTTACTAATGAACAACACATTTTCTGTAACGATATAACATTTTTAGTGGCAAAAAGAGTCTTTCTTTTAAGTTCTAGTTCTGATAAACTATCGTTAATTTTATCATCTGTTGTCAAAGTAACTTGTTCATGTAATTTTGAAATTTTGCTGCAGTTATTACTTACTCTTATACCATCCAATTTTCTCTTCCTAGATAAATTTGAAACTTTCTGGCGCTTTAATTTTTCCTGCATAGTTTTTAAATTTTCTAAAATGTAGCTATTCTTCGTTAATAAATCCAGAGTAATTTTAATAAGACTATCAACTTGCTTATTTTCCGTCAATATAAAATGAGTTATATCCGATTCTGCTTTACTTTCTTTATCACTATCACAATCCGTTGATATGTCATCATTTGAAAGGGTTACGTTGTCGACTTTAAAAGAAGAATAATTAGACATTATGTTCAAATCCTTTGTTGATATATTACGAATATTTAATTTTGTTATGAACCAATCAGCACGACAATTTGATGCTATTGAATCAGTTACTAAATTCATGTGATTAAACGTGCAGCTATCCTCGAAGCAAGTTGATTTAATATTATAATTTTCTATGATTGAAGGTGACACTCTCAACATGTCGTTTTCAGGTATTGCTAATTCACTTAAGGTCGATATCGATTCGGTGCTCTGTAAAGGTTGTTCACATCTCGGTGCTATCTTTTCAACTACATTTAAAACTTCTGGTAACTGATTGTCCTCCAAACCATGTTGATATTTTAAGGCAAAACTTTCATTTTTATTCCGATAAAAATGGGCTAGATCAAGTCTTACTAAATTTACATAATACTTTCTGTTTTTTATTTTTAGGTGTTCATAATTTTTAACAAGTTTGTCACATTTTTCAATCTTTAAAGAGCACTCTTTAAGTTCAAACTCATTTGAAACATTTTTTGTTTCACACATGTCAAAATCTTGCTCAGATTCTTGATTCTTTTCATTAATTTTTTGAGATGTTGCATTTAATTCAAGGTCTTCAGGTGAATTTTTCACCTTTGAAGTGGCGAGACAATCGTTTACTGTGCTGGAATATATGTTCGTTTTTAGTTCAACACTTTCATTTGATGAATCGTCTAGTTCTATAACATCTACAATATTTTTCCGAGTATCTGATGTTGAAGCATTTGTACTTTCAACTGTATTTACAATATTAAGATCAATTCCTGAATTCTCTTCAAGTCCTTTTTTACCATTTAGGTTGTTAATTCGCTGTAATCTGACTTCACATCTTTGAGATAGTCTTCTTTGATGTTTCCTAAATAATTCTGTATCCATAAAAGCAATTTTAAAATGACCAAATTCCGTTTCAAAATATTGCAGCGAACAATCTTCGTCGTCATCACTAATTAAATTTATAGTTTCTGGATCTTTAGTCACATAGGATACGTCTTGGATGTGTGTTTTGACGACTGAAGGGCGATCTTTAGATTGAACACATATTTGTTTAATATTTAAAATACATTTCGTATTGCTGTTCATCTTCTCCCATAACATGGCTTTGATATTAGGATCTTCCAATATTGAGTCAACATTAACATTTACTTTACCAGAAATAGTAGCTTTAAAACTGCCATTGGGAAGTTTCATACGTATATATCTTTTAGATGGATCACCATCTAAATTAGGCAATTCATCAAATAAAATTTTATCTTTATATGTATCTTTAATAGCCTGATTACTGTCAATCTTATTGGAATCACAAGCACTTTTTATACTGTTACATAAATTTTGGTTACTTTTTTCCTTTGATTTCAAATCCGTGGAGTTCATACACAATGTTGAATCCTTCTCTATACTCTCAAGAGGTTTATTGTTTTCACAGTCCTCAAGAATTTTGTCGTCATTTTTTTCTTCCTTTATATCGTCCACATTTTTAAGATTAGGGTCCAATATTTCTGAGCCTTTGTTTGTAACAGGTATTATTGTAGACGCAATTTTTTCTTCTACATCAACATTCATATGCGAATCAAATATATTATTTTCGTTTTGGCGTTCACTTAAAACGTTATTTGACTCAGATTTTGGAAGTTTATTGTCAATTATTTTTAATTCTTGTGATTTTATATTTACATCTCCATCCTTCTTTGCACATATATCTGTTGTTACTGTCGCATTGTGAGTTTTCGGTATTTCATGTGTATTTTTATGATGAGAACTTTTAATTTTTCTTCTTATTCGTTTTTCAAGTTTTATTTCCTTTAAATTTGAAAGATTGCAGTCACTCTTATCTCTTTTAACTACTGGTAATGAATTTGATGATCGTAGTAAAATTCGTCGACATGTGGGTTTGGGAGCTTCTTTATTTGTGGATTCTGTGATAGACCGCTTATAAGGGCTACTTTTACTTTTCAAACTTGATGTTTCAGATTTTTTTTCATGTTTTATTGGTTCATAACCAAGCGGAATAGGCGCATCAGAACATCGATGTGTAATTTCTCTATTTAGAATACGTAACCTTTTTAGATATATTCTACTAAATTCTTTTTTGTTTGGTGGTTCACCCGATGAATTAATTTGTTCTTTTTTATAATTTTGCTGGAATAACTTTTGCAAAATAGTTTTCTTATCAAACTCTTGTTTATTTATTCCAATGTCGTGATTCACTCTGACGCTATCTTCAGTAAATTTATTTTGACCCGCACTTTTATTTAATATATTCAATTTTGTTGTACTATCCTCATTATCAGTTGTTAATTTAGGCTTACAAGAAGTCATGTTAACGTCTGAATTTTTTAAATCGTCTGTTCCGTTATAATTAACAGTATTATCACTTTTCTCTTCAGTAACAATTTTATAACATTGAGTGTTTAAAAAATTTTTTAAAGTCGTGTTATTTCCCTGGGGCATTTTAATACATTGCATTGTTTGAGATTTCATATCTGTATTTTCATTCTGAAAACTAGAATCACACACTAGTTTTTCAGCAACCGAATCATAAGATTCGGAAACCGATTTATTTACAATATTTTTATCGTCTTGGGTATCTCTTTGAATCGTAG
>DVQO01000957.1:0-12017 GCA_018231785.1 Danaus gilippus | reverse complement strand
TACGACCGGCCGCCTGCCTGACATCAACCCTCTTTTTGGGAATCAACATTAATCATGTGTACGATGTGTGCGTATGACACTTAAATGAGTAATCATAAACAACGAAAGACGCACATTACTATGAAAACTCACCAACAGGTGCTAAGGAGCCTGAGAAGTTGAACTTTCACCGAATTTATCGTTATTTATTGGTCCTAGTGCATCTATTTTTGTAAAGTATTTATAAAAATATTATGTACTAGCTGCGTCCTGCGGTGTTACCCGCGGATTTCCGGGATTTCCGAAATTTCCGGGATGTAAAGTAGCTTATGTGTAATTCGTGGACGTTAGCTTCCTGTACACAAAATTTTATCTAAATCGGTTCAGCCGTTTGAGCGTGAAGAAGTAACAAACATACAGACACACTCACAAACTTTCGCAATTATAATATTAAGTAGGATGACGGAGCATTTCTAATTTTAGAGACTGAATTCATTATTTTTATGTTAGATTCAGGTGATTTTAGCGATTTAGCAAAGAGAATGTCACTGACGGAAGGAAATTGGTCCTCCATGTGACAGTCTGGTTTTCGTAACTCGGGGGACTGGTGGCATTGTGCTTGGATCGGTGAAATAGTCCCATCGTATCTGGCACACACGCCAAGCTATCCGCGGAACGTCGTGTGATTTATATATACTGAGTACGAACTTTGTAATTGAACCTTGGTTATGGAGATTCGTTAATTTTAGTGTGTGTTAATATATTACTTGAATTATAACGTCGATTACCTATATGTCAAGTGTAAATTATTTTCTCCTTGACCATTAAACTACGCCACTATTGAACAAGGAAATAATTATAATAGGAGCCAAATTCTTATATGTACAATAAAGAGATGTTTTTGTGAAACCACAGCAGACTTTTTGTGTTGTTATCACTTATCTACAATCATTGGTATCAACATTTTATAAAATAATGTGAAAAAATTCATTCATTTCATTTTTTTTGCATTTATTTTATACTCTTTTAATTTTTCAACAAAATTTCTGTCAGTGATTTGGAATTAAAATATTCACAATACATTCTCGGTATCTAATTTTCCGGCTGGTTTGCCAATTAAACTGTCGTAAACGATAAATACGGGCTGAAATACCTTTTCTTTTTTATGACGCAGGAAAACTCTTTTTACGAGCCGTCCAACCGGTGGGGCTTTTGTGGGGCCTTGGTGAGGCCGGAAGGGATATGTGAGGCTCGGCCTGGGCAGGCCCCTACTCACTAAAACCACTGCGAAAGCCATCGGCCGCTATGTCGGTGTACCCCGGATCTGTCAGCGACAGGGCACACCAGCGACTTGCCGGTCCTGACAAAGACCGGACTCACTCCCTCGGAGAATAGGGGCGATCCCGGCAATTAGGACCGCCCTGACGACGCCGGGCTTTCACAGGAGCCAAAGGTTACCAAGCCGACCCCAGCCCGGAGCGCATGGGTGCTATTGGAGGCGTTGGAATCGCCTCCGTTGCACCCCCGTACGTCGTCTGCGGAGGGAGGGTGCATCAGCCACACTCTCCCTTTCCCGCTCAGATGCCACCTTCGTGGACATGACCGTCTCACAGAAGGAGGATACCACCAGTCAGGACATATCACTCTCGAGAATCTTCGGGCAAAAATACCTACTTTAAAGATTTTAATAAAATAAAATTCATTTTAAACAAAGCTATGAAGTCTATTAGTCGTAACATGAATAAATTACATCAAAAAGGATAGCAGCAAAGTACAAAAAAAATCTCTTCATTTGCAATTTTTTTAAGCATAGAACGTAATTAATGCATATATATAACATAGAATTAAATTTAATCTTAGATTTAACAACTTAAAGATAGACTATTACTCGATCATTGATTCTTATAACATCTTTTTATTAACATTTTATTGTATTTTAACAGTTATTTTAAAAATATTGATGTTAATATAATTAAATATGATTGCGTTTTTAACAGTTCCAAACGTTTTGTTATCGTTTATATTAAAGTAATTTCAAACATAGTGACAATCTAGCAAAAAAAAAAATAAGATTTTTGTTAGTGAGTACCTATGGTAAAACACATTTTTAGAACTGTCGAGAAAATGCGATAATTTATAATAATACGAAAGTATCGGAGTAGTTTCTTTTAGAAATCTTTGAAGTGATATAAAAATATAATTTTCATATCTTACTGAAAATGTAATAAAATTCAGCCATAAAAAATTAAAAGCCAAACATTAATATAAGCAAGCGTCACTACAATCTGTTGTTTTTAAAGAACATACTTTTTTTTATTATGGTCATTGCAAATTTATGGCTCATGCTTTTAGTAACTATAGTTTTTGCCAACCTGTCTAGCAACATAAATATTGCAGAATAAAAAAAATCTTTTTATTACTATTAACTTGTAAATCATTAAGCTTTACACTTCACTGTCTTCAAGGTAATTTATACACGAAACCTACCTTATTCTGTTTACTTAATCCTTTTTTCTATGTAATGATGAGAAAAATATTTAATCTCATCGGTTTTGGGGCCTACTGTTTTGCCTCATGAATTTGTGAAATAAATAATGAGGTTTTAAAAGTAATCGAAATTTTTTATGATTTTAGTTTATATAAACAAAATTGTCAATATTTATTTGGGGTTTATAAAATTCCTAAATTCTGAGAATGTTGAGAAGAAAGTCTCGATTCGTGAACATTCCAATAGAATAAACCAAAGGGATATTTTATTTTGAGGTCACATTATCAGTATCATATAAATCAAAATAAGAAGCCTTCAAGGTAAGGGTAAATATTTACAAGGGCAATTAATTTTATATTAAAGTTAAATAAAAAATAATACATTAAGAAATTATAAAGATTTCAACTGACTCTGCCTATTAGAACGTAAGTAGAGTGCATGTTGCATTGAACTTAATTAATTCTTTGTAATGAGAATCAACCGAACACGGAAAAATAACTGAACTGGCTCTGATACGCGTATACTTTTTGCTGCCACATATAATTTTTTATAGTTGATTAATGTAAATATGAGAAATAAAACCAAAACACGCTCCTTGCATAATTCTTAATTTTATGTATTATGTTGGGGTACTTTTATAGCGAAATGCATTCAGCTTTCATTATTTCCTCTGTTACAACAGGGCATGAAATAGCAATAATGTCTTGTTGACTTGATGGAAAAAGTCCCGATTGAGCTGTTTTTTACGACCTTTATTTACGATTTTTGTGTATATAGCATTTCTAGGCTATGGCTCTTCTTTTTAAGAAGTAACACAAATCAAAGATTTTATTAGAATACTATTTAAGTACAAAAACTGTATACCTATTAAGGTATTTATATTGTCTAATGACAGACATACCATTGCCTCATTTGTTTTTGTGTATAAATATTTTCACATGAAACCTTTTAAATGACAGATTTTTCTTTACAATAAAAAAAAACTTATAACTATTTCCATCAAAATATATTCTTTTATAAATCTCAACATCCTACTACAACTTTTTTATTCAATATAATTGTTTCTAATACTTTTAGTGAAACATTCATTGATTAACATTATAATAAAAAAATACATGATGAAGTTAAAAAAGGTCGTGATTAGCAAACAAAATCCTAATATATATATTAGTAAATTGGTATCGAGTTGAATAGTTGCACTTTTCTTAGCAACACAATAAATGAACCATACCGGAGCAAAAGCCAATGTCTAGTTATATAATGATAAATATCAACTTCTTTATTTTCCGTGTAAAAATCATTTTGAAAGATTCATGTACAGTACGAGTACTTTCCGCTCTGTTTACGCTTGAGCGAGTGAAGTTAAATGAAAGGTCATTAATCATTTCTTTGGAAAGGACATCAAAGCACCAATTAAACTCTCTTCAGATTTTGAAGTAACATTGTTATTATTCTGTCGGTTAATCGTACTATCTTTGAAATGAATGAAATGAAATATTATTTTCCACTAATGCTTTCATGTATAAATAAAAGAAAACTTTAATATAATAGTTAAATAGCACTATAATAACTTTGACAGTTGAAGTAGTAGGAACCGTCTAATAGCTTTAAGCGTCTTCCATCCGAAGAGACATTGATGTTTCATAATTTATACATCCTTAAATCTAATGTTAGGTAATTAACATAACATATTCTATGTTTATGTGTTTGTGTGTGTGTGTATGTGTGTGTGAATGTGAATTTTTGTATGAATTTATTACTTGCGAAGGGACAAACTTATATTTATGCATAAGAATATTCATATTGCTATATACCAGAGAATCTAAAATTGACTTTATGCCAGTGCAGTTATGTATATAAGGCGGTAACAAATAAGTACCTTATCTTTTATATAAAATTATTAACGTAATATATAAATCTGTCTCCGAAACCTCCGTGGTTCATAAAATTTTAATTTTAATGCTTAACATATATGCTTTTATTCCTAAGCATCGTTTAGAAGCATTTGCTGCAGCTAAAATAAATTAACATGAAAGAGGTTACAATGATTACTATTAAAAAAGTAATCATTTTATTTAATTTAATATGTAAGAATGTTAAGTCAAATTGTAATATTGGACTTTTAAAAATATATGCCTTCATTTATTGACCATTAAATAAATCATGAAACTGTTTATCAAGCAGTTAGTGTAACAGTTAGCCTATTATGAACTTGTAGTAGAGAATGTATAGTTAAAACAATTATTATTTAATTGATTATAAAACGTCATTTACCCATACTTTTCGCAAAAACCATGTCTGGAAAAAATCAAAATCACGTTGTTGTCAAAAAAATGTTCGGAACACCTAATGTTATCTGGAATTAAAATTGAAAGTAGTTATAATAAATAAAATAATAATAGGCTTTACGGAAATCCATATGAATAAAGGAAGTAAGATTTATTCTTATTTAATTTTAAGGTCTTCTGTAGGTCGACGACGTTTCGAAATGGGGAACTCTAAATCTTTGATGTTGTAATTCTATTGAGATAGCTTAACTTCTCTCAACTGATGTAGAAATATCGTAAGAGAAGTTAACAAAAAGTATTTAACTGAGGGCAATCAATTCAGAGAGTAGGTTTGTACTGTTAATTTGTTGATTATAATTATTATATTTGTAATATTTAAGCAATTTTGAGCTAACAGGTACATTAAAATTGAACAGATTCATTGAAACGAGCAGGATTTGAACCTGCAAATATTAGAATGTCACGTAACGTTACTTAGCATTTTGCTACGGTGAATTAAAGATATTATTATTCTACATTTTCTATTTAAATTCTAATCCACACAAATATGTTTTTTTACAAACCTCATTATTACGCGATCAAAAAAACATACCTTTTTACATTGTTGTTAATCCAGCTCAGAGGCCAATTGGGAATAAATACAGTAGATATGAAAGAGAGACCACAGTGGAGCCTGTTAATTTCACACTTCAGGGAGTCTCGAAATGAGTGGATGATAGTCTTGTGAAATTTAATGAAACCAAAACACACACGTGGTTTTCTATATGTTGACTATAAATTTTCAGAATGTATTCTTGTAATACACCTATAGGCTTCAATTATTAGGTATTGAGGTATCAACGAACATGAACTTTGTATTGATCATTAAGCCCAAAGATAGGATAGAAAAGTGTGGAAGTGCTTTGCGACAGGTATCTTTGATTATAAAATGCACATGTTTAGTCGTGTAGAAAATTCTTCTAACATTTGGGTAAGCGCTTCCAAATGTCACCTAACTGCTTTGGACTCTTCGGAGACACGTGTAAAAAGACTTATGGGTTACCATTGTTTCATTAAAATCAATCTAGTCTAGCTGATGTCTCAAAATTGTATAGGACACTCTTGGTGAGTGGCCACAAGACTAAGAAAGTTTGATGACGACATTTTCATTTCGTCTGCCGTTGATCCTGATCATTATAAATATTTTAGTATCTAAATTGATTACGACACTCATACTAGAATTTTTAGTTTGTTTTCTAACATTATTAATGACTCTGATTCTGTATATTATTACAGAATCAGAGTCGTATATTTTGTTGTTTAGTCATTGGACTCATTTTTACTCCAATTCTATAAAATTTCCTTAATAGTAACTACTTTTCCCCTTTATACTCAATTTATGTATATTCTCTCCTTAGCATAATATGTCCCACTTCAAGGTGCTTACAAAATGCTTACAAAACAAATGCCTTAATACATTATTCCACAAAAGGACTGTGATGAATGTTGTTTCTTTAGAAGTGCTCGGAAGTTAGATAAATATATACGCCTCTTTCTCAATTCACGTTGTTTAAAAATTGGGTAAATGGATAAAACTCATTTATCTTAGATATAATTTCAATAATAATAAATAAGGCTTATCGTGACATAAATTTTACTGAAAATAAATAAATTATACACTTAATACTACTTTTTAAATTTAAAATTATCAAAAAATATATATCAATATCCCATATCCGATATCCAATATACGATTTGTAACGATAAATAACGATAAATCCGATTTGTAACAATAAATAAATAAGTAAATACATATAACACGTTATGTTTGGGGTTATACATTTATTTATGTTTTTATAGCTTCACTAGCTTCCATTGTACGAATACGGAGGATATTTTATATGTTGCCCCACCATTATAGAAAATAATATTTAGTAAATAATGATTTCTTTTAATATAAACTTGTAAAATACACTTGAAGCAGGTAACAAACTAAACTTCGCTAATAATGATAGAACTATTTATTATTATAATCACAATATATCATAGTCTTATCAACTTCTATGATGCGATAAAAATGACTCTATTTAAATTTATTTGATTTTCAAGATCAAGAAGGTTTAAAATTGTCTCATGGACGTGATACTTTAAACAATATAAAAAGTATATAATATTTCAAATATTATACAGTATATGCATTTTTCTCACTATAAGGGAAAGAATATCTAAAAATAACATTTTTGCAATACAGATTGATGCTCTGAAATATAACGATAAAAACTGAAAATTACAAAGTAATAGCCAAAAATAACTAGTTCTAACAATGAAGCGACTATTTTGAATTATGTATGTTGGATTTAGAACCACTTCATTATTTTAAAACAGTGACGTCAGCTTTATTTCGTTCAAATATTTAACACAGAGTAATCAAACAATCTGGTCTGAGACTGTTTTATTTATTTTAATAATTATAAAAACCAGTATTAAAGTAGTGCCATTAGTAAATAATTAAGTATAGAATTTAACACTTTAATTAAATCGCGATAAGTTTTAAAATTTACAGTTTTCAACAGGTCTTAAATAATATTTTATGTAATATATATGTCGGCGCAACAAAATTTAAAACCCTTATAAGGGGTAGTTGTTTCATAAGTATTTTATTTTACAGGCTGAATATGACATAAACAAATCACTAACGCAATTGAATTAGTGATTTCATTAACAAAATTATTTCTTCTAGAGATCATTGTATGATTTGTGTTAAAGAACAGTAAAAGTTAATTCGTAACGTGATTTGTAATATGTGACGATTATTCATTCTGGAACTTTTACTAAAAAAGGGAACTTAATTAGTAACCAATTCGTAATCAATGTTAATCTATTATATTTCCTATGAATTATGTTGCAATATGAATATTGGATGTTTTAATAATTAATTTCTAAAACTAATGTAATGTGTTGTGTTTATTTGAATAACTAAGATTATTCCTTTTAGTTTTTTATTTCAAATTAAATGAGTAAATGTAGTGATTTCACAAAAATCATTTATATTCGCAAACGTTGGTGGAAGGGACACAGTAGTCTCAGAACCTAGTAGAAGAAATTCACGAGGAAGATTTTCTAATTACAAGTGAGAATTAAAGTATAAAATAAAGTAGTAACAGTGTTTGTGAGTGTATTAATAGATAAATGAAAATGGAAGATGAATAAGCTGACTGTGGAAAAGTGATTGTGACGGCAGCATTGTTGACGTCACACTTCTTAACAATCAAATATGACAAGATTCTTCGACTTATATTTATACCTTAAAAGCATAATCTAAAATTATCTAGTATGACAATAGTGAAATTTGGCAAGTTTTCAAAACAGCAATTTTATTTACTGAAATAAACACGACCGCAACATTGTCATGTTTTATTCATTTTTAACTCATTACATATTATCACTGAAACAAGATGCGAACGCTAATTGGGTTTGCTTTTAATGGATAGCAAACACATAATCGTCTAAAATAATATTAAAATACAGTAGTATTAAAATATATTGTCGTCTAAAATTTCAAGTTTAAGATTGTTAATTCCTCGCACCATTGTTATTACTTTGATGGGAAGCGACAGATTAACAGACTTATAATAAAGTAGGGCGTAAAGTTAACCGCAGTTATTTTTAATGTGGTTAACCATCTCGCCATCAAAATATACATTTTTATATATTAAACGTATAATTTTTTTAATTACATTTCATTGTTACGTAACGTCAAGAGATTCAACCAAGTAATATTATAATTTATAGATCAAGTTAATTACAATAAATAATATTTTAACAATTCAAAGTAAAGATTGTTTTTAACTTATAGAACATGTAGATTATAAAGCTATGGTGAATAATAGAACACCTACCATAATTATTTACTCAATTATTTTCGTCTTATCTCTAATGTTTTAAGTTTACTTAGTAAAATAAACCAAATTTCACACAATATTTCAAGAAATTGTTAGAATACAATTTTAGAAACCACTTTTAAAAATCACTTTAAAAAATCGAGCCATGAAGGGCAAGGTGCTTGTAATATCTCTGGTAGACTGAGTCAGTAATATAACCCTGCAAGAGTAAAGTAAAGTCACAGATATCTCGAGAAAATTTAAAAAACTGATTTGTTAACAGGCTTCTAATGTCCCTAAATAACCAGACGATTGGTGAAGGCGTCACGAGATCGTAGTAAATGAACTGAAGAATTTTTTGCAAAAAACAGATCAAGCGATTTATAAAAGGAAGGTAACTGGATTTGGAGCAGCACTATGACAAGTCCGGTAAGTGAAGTACGATATTCTCATATTATGACGAATAGCTGATCAATGGTGATCTTGATACTAAAATATATCGACGATAGTAGAGACAATGTAACAAAATAATATTCGTTTTAAAATAAAATACTAAGTAATCTCTATGCATTAATCAAATTTTATTTAAAAAGTACAATCTTTTCTGATGAAACGACAATAAAATTTACTTTCGAGTTATTAATGCGGCGCCGCACTTGTTTTGAAACTGTATTTTTTTTTCCAGTCCCAACTCTAGTAACTCAGGAAGTTATTTACATTTGAGTTTTCTAGAACACGAATAAGCGACAACGTGTAGTTTAAATTAGGTTAACTAAAACGTCGAAAACAGAATTTGACTCTGGGAAACTAAAAAATATACCTCCAAGTTTGTTCAGAAAGTAACAAAACATATAAATAAATTACGAATAATATAATCTTTAGCAAATACTAGTTGTATTGTATTCATAACATAATTACTTCACTTGACTCTATTTTCAATTATAAAATCGTTAGCGATGGATATTCAGCTACGAAGAACTGCCTTTAAAACAAATTTTAGTTACGCCTATTCAATTATTTATTTTTTTACGTATAATTATTAATAGGGTTATTTAACAATTAATTATTATACTTACTAAAAAATCCCACTAAAATATAAAAATACCAATATGTCAGTCACTTTTCATCCAATTGTTTATAAGATGTTTAAACAGTTTATAAATTATTATATTTCCCTTTTATCATAATTCTTATTTTACTCTGAAATTAAAAATATTTTTTTACATAAAAATTTATTATAAATATTTTTGGACGGGACCAATGAAGAATGATTTATAATGAATCTAACAGAATATTCAACCATAAAGTATAATGGCATAATGATTTTAATAAATAGTATAATGATATCTAAGTTTTTCACATGTATTCATTTGCAGTAAATGATTCGAAACCTCGGGATATGTAGTAAAAAAACAAAAATAAAAAAACGAGTACTTTCGTTTGATTTAATTAAAAATAATAATTGCTACTTGAAATACATTATTTATAAAAATTTTTTCTTAGTCTGACTATTTATTCCGTCTAATCTCGGGAATAGCTGGATTGATTATGAACGGACTTTTTTTGGCACGTAGTTGATATATTTAGGAGTTACTAAGACTTTTTATCCCGACCCCAAAATTAAGCGTTATTACTCGCGAGTGTAAAGCGGGGCGCAAGCGGCTTTTCAAAGGTTTTCATCGCTTTTTGGTCTAATTTTAAACAGACGGCGACTTGAGTTGTGATCCAAGTTGTTTGTTGGTGGTTTATGATAAATGACTGAGTTTTATATAAAATTCATTCAGTATTTACTGTAACCAATTGCATTATCATTGATATAATTTTCTGAAGCCAAATTTTACATTTGCTTCTTTCAACGCTTCAGGTCTTCACAACTTTTGGTAATATTTAAAAGCCACAAAATTAGTTATAGTTATTATATGTTACTTTTTCCAAATATACCAATACCATGTACGAGTATATATGTACATATAAAATTTTATAATAAAAATTAAATATGTGTTATCTTGGACCAATCTCAATACTAAATATATAAAATTATGTAACATTCATTTTGTTGACAAAGGTTGAAAATATATTATAAATTGTTTTTAGCTTTAATCGTATTTCTCAACTCAAACTCAACTTTTTGTTAATAATTGTTCTAAAAAGGAGAACACACTCATCTACAAGCAACTCAGAGACTGAAAGTAATCAAACAGAAACCACTCCAGCAACTTATAACCGTTTTGTTGTTGTCGCAATTATTTTAGATATTCACCTTGAATAAACGTTTTTGCTATGTTTTTCAATATTTATAAGGATTGTAACTAATATAAAGAGATATTTAATATAAAGGAGACGAGTTGCGAATATCAAACATTGTTTTTAAACCACATCTCACAACCCGTTCTGAATTATTTCTACGTAGATAACACAGAACATACAAACAACTTGAAATTTAAATGTGTGCATGATCATCATTATTATATTTAACTGTACATTTAAAATAGTGCCACGGAGACTCTTCTTTCTAATCCTATGTCCCCCAGATGGGGCAGAGGGCGTCCACAGCACGCCACTATCCCGTTCGGTCTTGAGCTGCGCCTTTCATGTCACTCCAAGTCTTCCCGATCGTTATATTTGGTGGTGGATGGTTATTTTCACATCGACACTAGGTAAATGTTATAATTTAATAATATATCACATAAAATGTGACGTTTTCTAATATAACTAGTTAGTAAATTCCAGATCATAGCAGTGTCGAGGTTAGCCTTATCTAGCGATTGACCATGAGAAATACATTTCACGTTGCTTTTGAAATGTATAGAATTAGTACTATGAATTCATTTAAGATTCTAATATAATTAAATGAAGATCAATTATAATACAATCTTCAATACAATCTCCACCAATATAGTTTAGAATTTAAAATGAATAATAAATCGATAATATTAACGTTTGAGAAATAAAGCTTAGGTTTGAATGTGCTTGAAACATACAAAGCTTACTTCTATGTCATGGAATGTATATAATATATTAAAATATGAGTTATTGTTATAAAATATAACAAAATTTTAATATTAAATATAATATTGTTATAAAATATAAATAAATTTGGGTAGCAGATTCAGTTCGAATAACAACGAAATTTATATGTAGTAAAATCCCATTTGCTGTTTTGCGCACTTCTAATATAACACGACAGATACGTCAGATTGTTACCGGAGCGTATCTCTTAACACGTAATATATCTTATTAGCCCGAGAGCCAGGTGCAAATTTGGTTAATAATTTCTTCTCGTTAGATAATTGGCGATACGCATCAGACAACAGTACCATAAAGCCCTATGACCTCCAGCTGCGGCGCAGTGGGGGGGATGAGCAGTTGTAACCTCCCACGCTTGAAGAAAAAAAAAATTCA
>DVQO01000956.1:0-12024 GCA_018231785.1 Danaus gilippus | reverse complement strand
AAAAAAAAAAAAAAAAAAAAAAAATAGTCAATGTCTTTGCAAATGTTTCATTTATATGTAATTATATTAATCTAAATTTATACTTACAACATTAATTAGAATTAATACATCCACAATTCAGACTTATCATGAACATTAATGAATGAAATTTCTATGCATTAATCAAACAAACCATGAATTGCTCCAACAAAATATTTGCAATCAATTTAAAATAATTATCATCATATCATTTTCGAAGCTCAGTGGTGATAGTATCGCAGTATCATGATACATTGAAAACACTATTAGTGTTATAAACATTCATATTACTTCAGCTAATTAAACCAATGATAATTTTTAAGGTATAAACCATATTTAATTACGCATTGAGTTTATTCCTGATTTCCATACAGTATATGTAAACGAATCCAATATAAATTATGAGATGTAACTAAACGTTGTCTTCTACTTTGTTTGCAATTGATAATAGATACTATTTAAAGAAACAAAATAGCTTTTGTTTAGGTACTTGTAATAAATATTACTACTAAGGTGTTCTTTCTAAAGGAGTGAATATTAAAATATCTATCTATATCTATCTTGTAATATTAAAACTTAAGTATCTTTACAAAAAAGTTATCAAGGTTTAATTCTTAGGTATAAATAGCAACGTCTTGAAACTTTTAACAAATTTGAGATGCAATCCTCTTCCGAACACGTTTTCAGACTGTCGTGTGTATGCGAAAGGAATTAAATAAAGTCGTGAAGTCAATTACACAAAGCGCTGTCGGATCGTGATCAGTTTGAAGTTAAGAAAACTTATTAAAACTCTATCGTAGTTCTGTGATTCAGTCAATACTTTTAATTAAATTGGGTTATATTTTACAGGGAAATTCAATTAAAGTGGTTATAGAGTTATCCTGAGTGATCCTGATTTGAAATGGGATTATTTTCATATTTATTGGTAACTTATTTGATTAGCTAAACCGTCGAATGTCAGTTATATTTGGATTTCTGGTTAAATTAACGGGTTAAATTTCAAGCAGAGTTAGTAGATGTATTGTATAATAAAAATCTCATTAAATATTAGTGTCTTACAAAATTTCATAATTTTAAAAGATTGAATAGTGGACCGTCAATATAGTATGTATATAAAATAGTTTGATTTTTATTTAATATGCGGATAATTCACCAATAACGCTGGAAGACACCCAATAAAAACAGGCATTTCCAATAAAATTTCACTTAAACACGAAATTTTAAATTTTCGCGTTACAGCCTTTTGCCGCTTGCCAGAAGGACGTAAGAGAATTTTATGATAACATAAAATATGCTTTATCTTAATGTTGACAAAGTTTATTATCCATCGCAAATTATAATGTATACATCGTTTTAAGTTAACTTGTTAGGAATTGGAAGTCACTGTCAGCGAGTAATGGGCGTTCGTGAGAGGAATGCCATTTGAATTTTGTCGATACACTTTGTGTATGTAAAGCAGTATCTTATAAACTGGTTTAAAGTACGAAATTGTGTATAATACTGATAATATTGCAAATATATTTTAATATATGTGAAAGGTAGTTAATAATAAAGTACACAAAAGAAACGACCAAGCATTTTCACTAAGAATTTGATAATCAGTCGATGTAAGAATTATAAATATAAGTTATAATATAGATTTGGAAATGAATATGTTTTTCATAACATTAAAAAATATTTAAAGTTATTTTAAGATCTTTTAAATCCAGTTTGTAAGAAGATACCCAAGCGCGGTATATTTTTACACAAGCTTCCTTAATTTTCCTTTGTGAGATAGCTTACGTGTTCAGAATATTCTTCAAGAATTGGATTCAAAAATAATTGTAAATGTCCTGCGTTTAGTTGAACAGAAAATCTTTGATTAGTATCAAAGATTCTGTCGTTAATATTTAAAAGATTTTCGTACGAAAAGAATTTTAAACTTGACATCTTCATCTTACGAAATGTGTAATATATAAAAAAAATTGAGCTATTTATTATGATCATCTTTAATTCAATGAAAACATATATACGACAACGGCAACACATAATTTTGTGTAAATTAGTAATAATCATAATAATTTTTACTGCAAAAAATAAGTGACATTTTTTAACAAAATGTGTAACTGAAGAATAAAAGAAGCACGCAAAGGCGGTCTTATTGCCAACAAACAGACTCTGACAGACAATCTTTAGTGAAAGGAAGTAGAGAAAAAAGGCGGGATGCGGGATAATAAGAGTTTATATTATTTTACTCAGTCTATAGTTAGGGATAACCTAAAAATACCACAAAATATATCAATCAATATTTTGAGTACACATACACAATGAGTAAACAGCAATATTACTTTCGAATTTATAATGGTAATCATAAAATTGATCCCTGTATCGTAACACGAAACATCAAAAGATATCAAAGTAGCCCGCGGCATCAATTTCGTTGACAAATTGTATAAAAAGACACTTTAAACGTAGGAACGAACGTTAAAATACCCGAGGATGACTTTTAAAATGGCTGAATGCACGCTAAACACAGCCCTATTCGGCCAACTTTCATTTATTATCCCTCCCATTAACGTAAGAACTCCTTTGTGTCGTGGAAAATATGATTATGACACAAGCCGTCCCTCCTATTGTCCCTTATTCGATTTTTTTCTCGTACAAAAAAAACTCAATATGGTAGGCATTTTTCCAGAGCTCGTCCGGGAAATTAAAACTGCTCGCAATGTCATTGTACTTTTTTATGGTTTGTATCCTTTGTTGAGGTGCAATATAAAACTCTACTTTACGTAATATGGAACCTTTTCGTAGTAATCTGCATAGTTTTGTGATGAAAATAAAAGTTTTAAAATTAAAGTAAGCTCTCCTTATTTAATCTTTTTTGCGGACGTAAGCTGAATTTATTCAAAATATACATACGTCAGAATATCGTTATTAATTCAGAGAAATAACGTAAGTTGATACTATATTCAACATTATTCGTAGAAATATGAAATAACTCTAATATTTGTTATATTTAAAAAGTTTGTGGTAAAGCAGATAATAATTTCCTGTTAAAATACTTAATTATAAAATCATAAACAGTAATAAAGTGTGTTATTGAAATTTAGCTCGAATACTAATATCATAAGTATATGCTTTATTAAATATTATAATCTAATAATTATAAAGTATGGCTGCATCTAGAAATAGACTTAGCCAAGGCGTAAAGTATAAAGAAGAACTACATTCAACTCAAACACACTCGTGAACTTCTTATTCGGTAAGAATGAGTTTCTGTAACTTGCACATCTCTATATTGAAGTTGGTAAGTAATCTGAAATAATTTGAATTTCCAAGAAGTTTCGCTGTAAAGGTGAGGTTTTTACTAAACCAATTTGTTCTCTGGATTCATTTGTGTTTTAAGCATTATACAATTTCAAACGAGATAAAAATAATTTTAAAATATTATGTTTTATATGTGACAATACTTTGAACTATACTAAAATTTAATACCGTAATAGACAAAACTAGGTAGGAAAGGTTTAAATATGTCATTTTAAAAACAAACTATCAAAAACTATTCAACAAAAATTTTATTTTTTCTCGTCCTTCAGCAATTGGTACACGAATGAAAAGTCTTTTTGTCCATAACCACGTGACTGGACAATACGGTACAACTGTGTGGCAACGGCACCGAGAGGGATGGGGGAGCGGATGCCGAGAGCCATGCCACTAGCTAACTCCAAATCCTGGAATAAGGCTTACATTGAAAAAAATATGGTTCAAACTTATATCATCATCGGCCTATCATAGCTGACTGCTGAGCATAGGCCTCCTCTCACATGCAAAAGATTTGAGCATTAATCACCGCGCACGCTCAAGACGGGTTAGTTAACCGTCTGTCAGTGGTGTTTAAATACTCTTAGAAAGAACGTACGACTCAAAAAAATCATATTAGCCAGGTTTCGAAACCACGTAGTCATGCACGAAAGGCGGGCACTTAACATCTAGGCCACCACGACCACCTTGATATTAGAAACGATAATTTCCTTTCTGCTTCGCAGACATTTAATTAGAAAACAGATAATTAAGATATACCTTTTATATCTATAAATAAATGCCAATATACCTTGACCATAAGTTCATTCTTGAAACCACCATCATAGTTTCTACTGGATGGAGCGGTCGGCACAAGTCCAGGTACGGGACAGTAAACCTCAGTAGACCACGAGCGCGCTGATGAGTTGTTCAACACGTCCAACAAAACTTTGGGATCCAAGCCCATTCTGCAATTTTAGTTATACTACAATTAATAAAATGCAAGGGAACACAAAGTTGTAAGTACATAATTCTGAAAAGGGTCACCAATTGGAGGAAAAAGTATGTAGATACAATTACCTTGTAATCTCTTTTTTTATATCTTTTACGAGCAAATGAATGTTTATTTGTAACTAGTTCCAAACATTATGTAAGAATGAATAATGCCTTTAACCCGAAGCAGCGGGACAAATTTTTCTATCGATTGTAGATAAGACAATGATGTAAAAAATTAAACCCTGACGAAAAGAATAAATGCCAGAGGTTTAGAAGGATAGTATAAAATTTCGTATAACGTAAAAGGTTATAAAAATCCACTTTATTTGATTCCGTAAAATAAAAATTCCTTGTACGGTATTATCTTTAACGCCAGAACGTCGTAAATCTAGAACAAATTGTGTAAGTTTCCATTTGCTTAATAAAAATTTCTCTACCCTTCCATTTACATACAAATATGATTGGAAGGTTACATTTTGATCAGACCTCCCGTCATCGCCGTGTAGGCGGTTTCCCGATAAACTAACACTGCTAGTATTTTTC
Organism: Danaus gilippus; assembly: GCA_018231785.1. NCBI lineage: Eukaryota > Metazoa > Arthropoda > Insecta > Lepidoptera > Nymphalidae > Danaus > Danaus gilippus. The sequence continues at coordinate 7,188 of DVQO01000956.1, read as the reverse complement.
ATCGAATTATGAGTAAAATATCACAAAAAATTTCTGCTCATTTCTAAACTCTGATAAATAAATCAACGTTAATGGTTAATAAATTCAAGCAAATTAAACCAATTCTTATGTCATTGTTTACAAATCATTATTTTGTATTAGCAATAGTGACTTTATTTTTTCATATCATGAACAATTAAATGGTCTAGATAAAGTGATAACACTTAATAAATAAAGGGAATACATCAAATATTTTATATGAAATATTTAGCGAATAGACAAAGAAATGGTTCCAAGCTAAATCCACAAAGTCAATAGGAAGTTATAACAACCGAGTACTATTAAAGTAATACAGCGGTATAAAGTTTTGCGTAATTAAATCAAATCTCATGCAGGTTGAAGCTGAAGTTCCACTAAGTTTCACTACAGTTGCATCCAACCCACTGTTATGACGACAAGATGACGTCACGTCCCATACTAACTGATAGATTTTGATATAATTTCATATATAATTCGCTTTTAAACATACTTCAAAGTAAGACGTGATGATAATAAACGAATTCTTTCTTCAGTTTGTCACGTAGTTTTTATTAAGCAGTGAGTTTATTCTATTTCTAAGTAAATGTTATATAATTCACCATACTCACTTAATACCCATGTTCATACATTCAGCTGTCGCCATACCAGTGATTCCCATTAGCATATTATTTGCTAACTTAGCCACTTGACCGGCACCGCTGTCGCCACAATGAAAATGTTTGAGGCCCATGGCTTTCAGCATTGGCAGGGATCTTTCGAAATCCTCTTTGCGGCCCCCTACCATGAATGCCAAAGTGGCGTTTTGGGCTCCCATTACACCTAAAAGTATAAGTATAATACGGGTTATAAAATATAGTAGTTCGATTATTGATATTTTAGTAAAATATCCATTATGAAATAATAGGTACATGTCAAATATAAAATAACTATATGAATGAAATAATTACTTTAACATTTAAATTGTGTTATTCCTTGGTAATGTCCTAATTTAAATTTAATTCCAAATACATAATTACATTATACAAATTTTATTAAAAATTTAATCAAATGGATTGTATACAATTAAAACTTTACCGGTAATATTGGCATTTTATTTTTATTAATTGTTTCGATAATAACGGCTACATTCCGTTAAAATATAAAAGGTTTTCATTCCATTTCGTAAGAATTTTTAATTAAATTATTACATTGAAATTTTTTATCTTTATTTTGGGGAATTTTTATCAAACGACAATGTTTACGAATACCAATTACTGTGATAATTACGTAAGTTTACCTAATAATTTTAAAAATGTGTGCAAATGGATATTGTTATCTTGATTGTTTTGTCTAAAATTATATCACTTTGTATTAAATGAAACACGTACATTTATTACGTCTGGAATATTTCTGTTCTTAAATATTTCGTATATTTTTAATATTTTACAAAAAGTTACATAATGGACGAGAATTAAAATTATATAGAGCGTACAAAGCTTTATATAACAGCTCACAGTGTGGTTGAATTCTTACATTATAAAATTCATATTTTTCGAATGGTCAATATTCACGTAAATTATTGAGAAACTTAAAAAAGAAATTGTTAACAATATAGTCATTTTAAGGGAATAAATAAAAAGTTCGAAATTTATATGAGTGTTAATTAAACAAAACAAAGCAATTACATAGTATTTTTAAAGCTTCTCAAATATTTGTAATTAAGTATTTGATTTCAAACAAATTGTTAGTAACATTATATTCTTTGATATTTTACCTCCAGAGACCGGGGCATCTATGAAGTTGACACCACTCTCGATGGCCACTGGAAATATCTGCTTGGGTACATTCGGGTCTACGGTACTTGAATCAATAAGAAGTGAACCTTTCGGTGCCTGGAAATAAAGACAAAATACCATTTTAGTTTTAATTTTTCCCCTCAACAACGAAGGTTTTAGTTGTTCCTTCATAAATCGTCGTCAAAAGTTGAGTTGTCTTGAATGAAAAACCAAAAACATTGTTGTAAAAGAATTGTTACAACTTTGACAACGATGTACCGTAACAAATAAACAAACAGATTCTATAACAAAATAAAGGGCAATACTTTAATGTAAATACTATTTTTTTGAAACATGTTTCAGCTTGCCCTGGTCTTTATTAACTCAAACGTTTCACTGCTTAACAGACCGTAGTTCAAGCCGTCTGGCGCTGACATCAAAGTCTGAATTGATGTACAAGTACTATTTGGAACGTGAATCTCAGATCTCAAAAATGCCTAACAACTCCGTCTCTTGAAAGAGTATCTTTTTGTTTTTGAAATTGCTCTCGACTTCACATCTGCGTCATCTTCAAAAGCAACTTATTTTGTACGTAATTTTTGCCTAGACTTGTAAAAATTTATCTATAAATACTATACAAGTAAGTCATGAGTTGAAAAGTATTTATTTTTACAAATATGTAATCATTTTCACTATGTCATATATAACGTATTTAAGTAAGAATTTATAACATCTACATAAGACAACATCCTCGAACACATTATCTCTTATTCCATATTTCTGTTAAATCTCATAGATGTCTTAATTAATTATATTTAAAATTATTTACTTATACCTGGTAATTTCCCAGCTATAAGCCAGGGTCTGCCTTGCATGTTGTGAGTAGTTTTGGCTATTTGTTTTAACGACCGGCCGCCTGCCTGACATCAACCCTCTTTGGGAATGTTTTAATCAAAGATATCTAAATACTTTTAGAAAGTACATATGACTCCGAAAAAAATAATTTAAATTTATATAACATAATATAATATTTGTTAGTTGTTTCTACATACATGTTTAACCACGCCATCATTTCCGAGGTAAGCGTCAAGAACGACTTTGTTGCTGGGCAGTATGGAAACTACAGCATCAACTCCATCCACTGCTGCTGCAATGGAACTGGCGCTGGTAACGCCTTCTTTGGCTGCGGCATTCTGAGCCTCCTTAGAAGGATCGTAGCCTCGAACATTGAAGCCCTGCAAATTACAATGCCAATCAGCCTTTACGTTTCAACGCCTTGATAGAGTTTAATTGTATTACATGCAGGGATCGTGAAAAATTCGGACAGACGTCTTATAAGCAAGCCTACTATATATATATCGTCGCGTCGGGAATAGTGCAAATCCGCGTAACTACTCGTACCATTGTATAATTTCGCGTATCTATATATGAAGCAGATTATCAGAAGAAAGTTTGAGCTGAAATATTTTTATATTAACGATTTTTAAGGAAATTTTTTCACATTTAGTAATTATTTAGTGGTCAATTTATTACTAACTGTGACAAAATTACCTTAAAAGTCGTTACTTATAAAAAACATACTGATAATAACTTTATTGCATTATCTTATATGACAGTATATAATAGTACCAATAGCAAAAGCAATTTGCATAACATTAGATGTTTACACAACAGTCATTATTTAGAGTCAATAGATTACGAATATTAATTCTGACGTAACAATAACTAGGGATGTAGGATATAAACGGGGGTCGAGGAGATCAACGAGTAAATATTTTCGCCATACAATTTACATTCAGTTATCATTTAACACAATAAAACGATATTAATGTGTTTCCCTGAGACCTTAAGCGTTACGCAAAAAGCAACCCATCTGCATAATTTAACATAATCTTTGCATAAATAGAAGGATTTTAATTTTAAATACCCGTAAAAGCATTAAATGGCACTTCACTTTTTATCTTTCTTTTCATCCGTAATTTAATTTAATGAAATCGACCCTTGAGCTAATTGCTCCACTGCTATTTAACTATTCAAAATATTTATAATTCATAATATGTACAACTGACATTATTTTAATTTTAAATTAGTTAAAACATGGTTTATGAATAGCAAAATTTTGTCATATCCTACATATTATAACATAATTTTCTTTCAACTTACACATTTGGGTATACAAAAAGACTATTTATATTTTAATTATAAATACAATATATTTATTTAGTAAAGTGAATCGTGACAAACTATTGATATGAAACTTTTTAACGTTAACGCTTCAATTATATGAATCATATTAAAGAAACATCATACTATTTTATTAAAATTTATGACTTAATTATTTTAATTTTACATGAATTTTTACTCTTTAAATAATTCAAGAATTTACGCTTGTACGAACACATATAATATATGTATATAAGTTTTATTCTATTCTATCAAATGACCTTTAAGTGGCTGCTAATATTGTCAGAATTCTTTAATTTAATAATGTATTATTTTACATACATTACATAACAAATTTATAATATTGAATATATCATAGTTTACAGTTTCATAAACCAATACACATCATATCTAAAGTAAATATCATCATATCTAAAGTAATATAGTCAAAAAAATATTACTATGAATGTGTATACTTATTACTAATGAATAAAAAGCATATAAAACTGGATTATTTTAATTTATGTAAAATGTTTAATCAAGTGGTAACACGAAATATTTATATTTGCGTAGCTACAAAAATAAGATAAGAAACACAGGTAAATGATAAATTCTGAATATTTGATTGTAAACAGGGAAAACCTTTTTATTGTTGAATGTCTGTTTGTTGAAAGATGACGATTTTTATATAATGAATTCTAGATACGAGTTTTTCAATGAAGATTTATGTATTAAGAAAATAAATGTAGTAATATTACGAATTACAATCTGAAAGAAATTTTACTATCTGATTGTTTACCATTTGGTACATCTATCTAGTTTTATTGATAAGCTGAATGAATGACAAAAGATGGCCGGTTTTACACTTAATATATTTTCGTCTGAATTAAATACACTTTTCTAACATTCACTACGATTTTTGACTCTGTTAACAAGCTATAAGGTTCTCTTTACAAGGTATAGAAACTCAAATTGCCCTAACAACTATACATAATTAAAAAAACAAATTTATGTTATATTTCAATTCAATTTGTCGTGGCCATTCAAAAATACATTTATCAGTGGCTATCAGTATTATAATAATCTAGAGAGAAACGATGTCTTATAATAAGAAAGCTATATCAGTGCGATGTCTGTAAAAATAGTTTTGGGTTAAAATTAATGTATCTCGAAGATTAACCTTGAAAACGAATCGTCGCTGAAATTTCTATATTAAAAAATATCAAAAATAAATACGTGTGAAAAATAAAATTATTGAAATAATATTTTTTGGAATGTATTATGCCTAAAAGAATTTCATATAAATAATAATCTTTTGACATGAAATATTTTAAATATAATTAAACACGTGGTTTGCTAAAAGACAAACAACTTATATCACAGAGCATTTAAACGTTATAGTATTATCACAATCACTAACAGAGACGTTTTAATTATGGATGTACCTTTTTCACGAGGTTGGCGGCCATAAATCCACCCATATTACCAAGGCCAAGGAAGGCGATATTTTTATCAGCTTTGGAACTGTAGTTCCTTCTAGGAATAGCTAGAAACCGGCTGATCGGGCGTGCCGCCATTTTGGAATAAAATTATACACGTCCGATGCCGGCGCCCGCGCACAACTTACTAAATCGAACGACGAACTACGAAGTCCGGTGAGGTAGATCAAGCATTCCACTGTTCAAATTTACATAAGTCTTTTATTTACTTACACTTTTTAACATTACATTCAAAATTAAAATTAAAATTCTATTCTTTTTCTTGCATTGTGATATTAAAGATATTAATTAATACTTTTACCAAAGATTATATATTTTTTAATGAGGAAAATATATCGATTCAAAATGATCATGTTGATAATAATGTTGTCTCTGTCTCACACGTAGTTTTTTATACATTTATTTCTTTCTATCAACTTGTCTGAATGCTATCATTTTGTTATTTGTGTAGTTTACCAGTCAAGGTTACTAGGTTAGTTATAATATATTACTAATACTAGTTTTTCATGATTGGGAATGATACTTGTTTGGTTTCGTTTTCGATATAAAAACACATAACCCTTAAACTACTCAAGGTTAAGGTCAGGAGTATCTCTTAAGATGAAAGATTCATTAAGATCTTATCTCCTAAGAGTTTGATTGCTGAGTACTCTCACAAAGTACCTGAAGGGCACTTCAAGGGTTTTAATAGATAATGATAACTCAGGGTGGAAATATAATTATTGTCTTCGATAGAACCTTAATCATTTAAACTATAAATTCTTTATAAAAGTAATTTTGCTTGTATTAAAGCATTCAAGTATTAACACCAAAAATATTAAATTAAAAATTCTACATTTTTAACTAAGTAAAGCATAATGAACTAAGTAAGGCCAGTCTTTGAAGACAACTCTCTTGATCACGCCACGCCCCGCGCCTTTCATAGCAACGAAATCGAGGTATCGGTGGAAATAAACTATCTACATATATAAATAAAATTCTATAGGTTTACTGTCATGAGCGAAGTTCATAATAGTAAAACTGATACATAATTTTGAAGGATTTTTTTTTAATTTTTGAATATTTTGTTAAAGTTCACAGAAACAATTATTTTTTGGGAAACAATTTATTTTTGTACATACGTGTTTCGTCTTGAGAGTTTTCTTCTACAACGTAAACTATAATAATATTATATACAATGCGAACAAAGTTGGGGGAATCATTTATAACAAATTATATGACAGAAATTATAAGTTTATTTAGTCGTGACCAATCAAAAGAGAATCAGTGTTTAAAATAGTTTTATTTAAAAGTAGTTTATTTCTCTGCTATCATACTACAAAATTCTCGCAGATTTATATTTTAGAATGGGCCCTCATAATGAGATCTAAGATTATCGCGACTATCAATTATTTGAAACTAATATTTTCGGATTTGCTACGCGATTTTTATTTATTATAAACTACATTCAAATATATTGTCATAACATATTACTTAACAGAAAAAAAAATATACCCTCTTTTTAAAACTGTTGATAAATCTCCAAATCCTAAAAACACAGACTGACAGGCTATTGCAATTTGCAGGTTTTACATAAAAGATCAACGATATATTCAATTCTACGGTTTTTAAATATTGCACTGTAAACTGTACAACGTTCTACCTTCAAGGATATTTTTTTAGATTATAAGCCTCTATCTGGAAGCATCACGAAGTACCTTTTTTTTTTGATATCGCAGGGAAACTCTTTTTACGAGCCGTCCAACCGGCCTTGG
>DVQO01000955.1:0-12028 GCA_018231785.1 Danaus gilippus | reverse complement strand
GCGGGGGGTTCGTGGAGGTACGCTGAAACAACACCCTGTTCATCCGCTCATGGATTCATTGAACATATAGAGCATGGAGGAGTAACTTTTGTTTTCTATTTATGAACGGTGTATATAATATTAAATACTTTAACATCATTCTATGTTTACTTCACTTCTTACTATGTCGTATAAATTTCTTTTAATTTATCCAGTCGCAAATTCATACCTAGCAGACAAAAAGACGTACAGACAAAGCCACACTCAAGTGTATTTAATGTATTGTTATATATAGCCGTCGATAAACTAGCGTTCGATAATTGTTAGCGCGAGTCGGCTTTATGTGAGTGTCGTAAACACGCCGCCGCTTTAACGATTGTTAATAAATTTTTATCATCAGAGCGTAGTCCGCGTACCATTTGAATACACGAACCGCTTTACGACACCTCGCACTTGATGTTCGAGTTACCGACTACACTTACATACTACAAGCTTAGAGTGTTTTAATAATACGGCATGGTGAGGTTTCATTGGAAAATACTGGTAGCCTTATCTGCCTACACGATATATCTTTATAGTTTGTATCTTTACAATCGTTTTTAATAGAGATTGTGTTATAGGTGTTATCTAAAGAGATGAAGTGAACTGAACCTCTCCTTGATACTGATATATATGTAATAAAAGTTAAATGGGTCTCGACGAACACTTATTTATGACTCATTTTGTACTAATCAAGATTTCTCTAACAGGTGACTAAAAATAAAACGTGGAAAGACATAGCCGGGTTACTCGGCATCGGCGCGTCGTCGTCGGCCGCTTACACCCTGAGGAAGCATTACACGAAGAATCTGCTGGCGTACGAGTGTTACTTCGACCGCGGGGGCATCGACCCCCAGCCCATCATCAGCCAGGTCGAGGCGTCCACCAAGAAGAAGAGCGGGAAGGCCAACAGCACCTCTAGCGCAGGTACACTACACGTTACATGGGAATGAACGAGAGTATGTTATGGATCTTTGACAACTTAAATATTGTATGTGTGTATACACGTGTATGTCCAGAGAAACATGACTCGTGTATATTGATAATATCAGTGTGTTCGCCCTCAGGGTCGTCAAACTCCCAGGAGCAGTTCCCGGGCGGCGCGGCGGACGGCTACCCGTCACACGGCGCGCACCCCGCACACTACGCACCCTACCCGCCGCAGCCGAGCCAGCCACAGGGTACAACACTCACACACGCTCCTTACACCCCCCGCCTCCCCGCGCGTGCTGTACATAATGAATGGAAATAGAGACTGACCTAGCACTAGACCCTAGTATCACAGACGAACACGATCAAAGCTGTACATGAGCTGAATAGATATAGACTTAGATGGCTTCCGTGTAACCAACGTGACATCGGCTGTGCTTTTTTTTTCTTATTTGTGCAGTCCGATACGATTCCTAAAGATACGAACTCGTCGGCTAACCGATATCGAAGTCAAAACCAAAGACTCCGTCTGATGATCTATGAGCTTTCGTCTCCTTGGAACCGCATCCCTAAAACTATGTTAACCAATACAGCGAGGGCCTTTTGTTTTGATGACGATAGCTAACAAATCTTTTGGCTTCACTTGGCTTGTCACTAACTCCTTTAATAGCACTTTAGGTCGATCCCGAGATAAAACATCGCCATGAAAAGTAGAAAATGTTCGTTCACTTTAAACAACTGCGATAACAACCGTGTATTTATTTTGACTTGTATAAACTTTTTGTGGCAATTGTTCCTAGGTATATATAATGAATAAACAATTGTATTGACTAGCACCGTCTCGCGTACTCGTTCCCGTCCATGTCGGTCCGTGTGTGAGTCAGTAGAGTTGTTTATATGCACGTAACGGGTTGTGTGGTTGTAGGCGGCGGGCCGGGCGGCGACAACCTCGCCGCCTCCAACCCGTTCGACGAGCCGCCGGGGCCCAGGCGACCCCCAGGTACCGCGATACGATTGCACTCCACAGACCCCAACCATGATCCCCGTAGCCCCAGCGGAGCGCCACGGGGTCGCTTGCGCATTCTACCGTGACGCTCTGGCGGCATGTTCCCATTCCGTTGATAACCTTCACCCCACCAAATTCTAAGCCCCCATCTCATAATCCCCTCTCCCTCCCCGCCCCCGTTCCACACGAAATTCAATTGTACCCAACTAAGTGTATTCATTCCTATACCCTGGAAATTCCTAATTAACATTTATATATTTATAAATCCTCAGAAATAAAAGCTTCTCTTTAGATTATAGCGTAAATTTGAGTAACTCAGCGGTGAAGCTTTTATTCGATATGCGAAATTTACTTACCCGTGGTATCTCTGGTATATAGTCATTACTAACATAATACTGGCGGTATGTGTATGTATATAAATGTAAAATATATATGAAATAAGTCACATCTAAGTAAATTTCGTATCTTGTAGCACGTCACCACAGGCTGCTTCTTATTAACGTGCATATTGTATTTACTAATCCAGCTTCTATATTTTGGTTAGCCCGCAATTTCGCTTATCAAACCTCACATTACATTTCCCAAGTACTAGTATAGATGTGTATTAGTTATTTGTTTAACACTACGGTAGACATAGTGTATGTTGTTTACCCAGTTACTATTGTATATTTTTATTATATTAAGAGTATGTAGTGTACATGCATGTCTCATTAACAACAGGAGTTAACGTTTCATGTTCTGATCATATGTTCCGTGCTCTTCAGGTTACCAACAAGGTTACGGGTACGAGTACGGCTCGCCCTACCCCACCAACAGGCCGGTGTACCCGCCCTACGGTCCGGAAGGAGACAGGTAAATGATGTTTACAGCCTCACTATATGAGTTGATAGTTAATATTGCTAATAGAAATATTTGGGGATAAAAAAATGTTATAACACGTTTATTTCTATCTTAGCTCCATGGCTAGTTTGGTTAGTTTCTACTGATCCTGCCTGGTTACATTTCGATTTTCATATAATTAATCAGTACCTTAATGTTTGACTCGGTGTTTGTCTCAATGTTCCTAACGTTGATATTATTCCAGGGGTTACGGCGGTAGCGGGGAGTACCGCTACGGGTATGGCGGTTACCGTGCGGGGGCGCCTGCGGCCGGCGCTCCGCCCTCGCAGCCCGCGCCCGCACAGCCCGCACCGGCCCAGCCAGCGCAGCCTTACCCGGACTACTACCGCGCGCCTCACCCTCATGCGCACCCTCACCCGCCGCATCCGCCGCACCCCCCACACCCTCCACACCCGCCGCACTCGCCGCAGCAGCAGCACGACGTGAGTACTACCCCAGTGTGACTCGTTATAATGATTATTATCTTTCATTAGTGTAAGTGTCCGCTGTATGGTCGTGATGTCGATTAGTTGTGCATGAAGAGCATGGGAGCGGACCACGCTCAGAGCCTCGTGCTGTTGTAATTGAACAACTTTACTTGATCTAATGCCGATTTTCGTTTTATTACTATACACAAGTCAAAGTTCCGAGGTACATTTGAAATTTATGAATATAATAAGCAATAGTATCTATGGATAACACTGTCATATTTAATCGATTGGCTTATGAGTGTCATTGAAGTGAAGAGATAGTATAGAGTCCATAGTATACTGTAAGACACGCACGTCACCCGTCACCCGGCTGGGTCGCGTGCCGCGTGTCGTGTCGTGTCGTGTCGTACCGTGCGTGTCCCCCCAGCTGTCTCCGGGCGCGGGTCTGCTGAGCTCGCAGCTCGCTCGTCAGCTCGTGGCGCCGCTGCCGTCCCCGCGGAGCGCCTACGTACGGACGTTTGTACCACGCACTCAACACCGCTTCCCATATTGGCGACCGGTCCATTGCACCGACCCTCCACACACACACCGACAGTCACACATACAAACACGGGTCATGATTGGGCGCACCGAACGACCCCCCCCCCCCAACCATTCCCCTCTAGATGCACTTAGATATTTAATTGTCACTTTTATATCTCACTTATAACACTTCATAAGAAATTTTAGCTTCTTTTATTATTGAGCTCGGTAACTTAATTATTTTGAACATCAGTATAGTTAACGATCATTAAACTTATTACAATTGTTTGTGTCGTAAAAATACGTCAGACATGTAACAAAGTAACATATTGAATATTATAATGATTAATTATATAAATATATTTAGTAAGTATATACACGGTACACCCAATTATGTCTCGTATGTTGTTCATTGTAATATTAAATACACATTACGAATATTAAAATTGAAAGGGTGCGAGGGTCGACTTCATTCGTGGTTTTGGCTTCATTTAATTATGATTTTTTTTCAAGTAATTCCACTGGCTTAACGATATTTCAAGCTGTCACAGTTAATTCTCTTCAGTTTTGTACTAAATTTTGGCTTGCGGTGTGATTGATTAATTGGCTTTCCGAAACATCGGTTCGTATAATTTGGAGGCGAGTCGTATATCAAAATTTAACAAATTGTATAAAACAGAACATGGAAGTTAAGGTTTAGAGTGTGTGGTGGTGGCTTCCAGTGATAGTTGTAACGTCACGATCTCATCTGCATGCATTCACAGACGTCATGAGCTTAGCTGCGAGGGGCAGCGACGACCTGGCTTTGTACATAGCGGAACAGAACGGACCTCAACCATGACGTTGAGCTCTGGTCCACCCCCCATCGATATAATCATCATATTAATATTGAGGAACATCCTGGGCTCACGGCTACTGTACTTACTAACGAGGAAGCAAAGGATACCACGTGACAAGTCGGATTGTGATCTACTACAGAGATGAACCGACTTTAATTATATCTTTTGCTTTCTTTGTCATTACATCTAATAATTCTAACTGATGTGATCGCTAAGGTTCTGTTAGTGAAAGACTATGTTAACTTTACTCTAAAAATACGACATTGTGTTTAAAACTTGTCTCCTCTTAAATAATGAATCGTACTATAGAACCTTCGCTCATCACATGGATCAAAGTGAAGCTGCAAAGTATAAAACAAGACTTGTACATTCAACAGGGTGGCGGAGCCAGCGCGGGTGGCCCGGCCGGAGCGCCCCGGCGGCATCCAGACTTCGCCAAGCAAGAGGGGTACGCGGGCCCGGGAGGCCCGGGCGGCCCTGCGGGGGCGGCGCGGTTTGCAGGTGGCGGCTGGGCGGGTGGCTTCCCCCGCGGCGGCCCCGCACCCGCCTGGCGGCCCCCCGCCCCCCTCCCGCACGCGCCCCACCACCCACACCAGCCGGCCTGGCCCCACCACCAGCCGCATCAGCCGCATCAACCTTACCACCCGCCGGTGAGTAGCTCCCCCACACACATTCATGGATACACTCACATTACATATGTATTTAACCCTGCACGAAATGAACGGCAGATTGAGATGCAAGTCTTAGTTTTACGTATAGAATAGAGAATCAAATTATTTCCGATATGTAACATGTCAGTCGCGCCGTTCGTTTGATTCTTGTAACAGTAACCATCGCAACCATTCCATAGCAATTAACTGTTATCACGTCGAATCACAATAAAAATCCATATTCCGTGAAGCAAAGACCGTACACGCTAGTCGAATGCATGAGCTGTTATAATAATTAAAGTAAACGGTTGAGAACATTGAGATGTGTCGCGGGGTAGTTAACGTGTGGGTGTTGTAGACGCCGGGTGGCGTGGCGTGGGGCGCCCCGCGACCGCCGCAGGAACTACCGCCCGCCGCGTCTTCACCCGTGAGTCACACACACATACACACATGTCCCACTCACACACACATACAAGTCACATACACTTGGATCATTTCACTCGTGTCATGACGTGCTCTTAGTTCGTAGCCCTTTTAGAACATTAAGTCACACTATCCTCACAGATTTGGGAATTGGTAGTTAAGCGTTTGTAAGAAAAATGATTACTTGAATAAATTCAATGTTTAAAGACACCTCGTTAACATTCGTATACAATTCTTAATTTTCTAACTTAGAGACAAGTAATATCTTATTAAAACACCAAGATAATTATGAAAAGTTCGAAGGCAATATAAATTTAATCTGTTAGGATTCCGATCATAGCTTTCACGGTCCACAATACATCCACTGTCGTCCCTCATCACATTCAAGCTATCGTAATATGTATCAAACTTGAAAAATAATCCATCTTCAGATCACGTAACATCCAAAACTAATATTATTAACTTGATCAAGTCACCAGTAACAACTTCAACCATCTTCAGCTTCACTTACAAGCTTTGCATGCTCTCTGTGTTTGAATGTTTGTTTACATTGGGAAGTTTATTTGTATAAAGTCAAGTGCTTGAACGTACGTCAATGATCTAGATTCACAAGTAACTCACGGATGTCGTCTGTGTTACAGGGTGCAGCGGGCGTAGGGCAATTAAAGAGGGAATTAACGTTCCCCGCCGAGTGTATAGAGGCGACCGTCCCCGCCGCGGAGAAGCGTCGCCGACTGACCAAGGCCGACGTTGCGCCCGTCGACGCCTGGAGGATCATGATGGCGCTCAAGTCCGGTCTGCTGGCCGAAACCTGCTGGGCCCTCGACATACTCAACATACTACTCTTCGACGACAACTGCATAGGATACTTTGGCCTCCAGCATATGCCCGGCCTACTCGACCTCCTTCTCGAGCACTTCCAGAAGAGTCTCGGAGACGTGTTCGACGCCCCCGCCACCGAGAGCGAGCCCTGGTACGCGCCGCCCGCCAGCCCCGAGCCCGTGACGAGAGCGCGGCGGAGGGCGGACCCGCCCGACCCCGCCGACCGGCTGCGGGTGCTCTCCTGCGAAAACTACACGTTGCAGTCGCGGCGCCGGACGCCAGTCACCATGGTGACCAAGGCCGACCGCGCCGATGAGGAGCTGTTCGCGCCCGAGGATCCCGAGCCCGACCGCGACGTGGACGACGTCACGGAGCCCTGGCAGCTCGGCGGCGAGTCTGCCGGCGCTCACGTTATGCCCTGCTTCCGGGGAGAGTTCGTACACCTGCCGTTCGTGCGCGTGCTGCCCGGCGAGCGGCCGCCCTCGCCGCCCGCCCCCGCGCCCGCGCCGCCGCCGTCATCCCCGCGGTGTCCGCCCGCGGCAGCCTCCTCGCCGGAGTGTTCGCCCACGGCAACGCCGCCTCCCGCCGACGCCGACAACCTCGAAGCGGAGCCCATGGAGCTGGAGCCCGAGAGGCGGCCGACGCTGCAAGTCAGAGACCCCGCCGGCGTGCTGAAACGACGCCGGCTAGAGGACTACGAGGACGAGTGTTACACGCGCGACGAGCCCAGTCTCAACTTAGTGAATGAATCCCGCGACGCCCTCGCGAGACGATGTATCGCGTTATCGAATATATTACGTGGACTCACGTTCGTGCCGGGGAACGAGGCGGAGTTCTCCAGATCCGGGGCGTTCCTCGCCCTCGCCGGGAAACTGTTGCTGCTTCATCACGAACATGCGCCCAGAGCCGCGAGGGCGAGGGCCTACGAGCGAGCAGCCAGAGACGAGGTCGACGCGGACTCGTGCTGCTCCAGTCTGCGGGGCGAGGGGGAGTGGTGGTGGGACACGCTGGCCCAACTGCGGGAGGACGCGCTCGTGTGCTGCGCCAACATCGCAGGAAGCGTGGAGCTGGGCGGCCAGCCCGAGGCCGTGGCGCGGCCACTGCTGGACGGTCTGCTGCACTGGAGTGTGTGCCCGGCGGCCGTGGCGGGAGATGCACCGCCAGCTGCCGCGCCCGGCTCGCCGCTGTCGCCACGCCGCCTCGCTCTGGAGGCGTTGTGCAAGCTGTGCGTGACGGACGCCAACGTGGATTTGGTGCTGGCGACGCCGCCGCGCGGTCGCATGGCGGCTCTGTGCGCGGGTCTGGCGCGGGACTTGTGTCGACCAGAGCGGCCCGTGGTGCGAGAGTTCGCCGTCAACCTACTGCACTACCTGGCGGGTGCGGGCGGTGCGGCTGCGCGCGAGGTGGCCCTGCACGCGCCGGCCGTGGCGCAGCTGGTGGCCTTCATCGAGCGCGCGGAGCAGACGGCGCTAGGCGTCGCCAACCAGCACGGAGTGGCGGCGCTGCGAGACAACCCGGACGCGATGGGCACGTCGCTGGACATGCTGCGACGCGCAGCGGCCACACTGCTGCGGCTAGCGGAGCACCCCGAGAACAGGCCGCTGATCCGCCGCCACGAGCGGCGCCTGCTGTCGCTGGTCATGAGCCAGATCCTCGACCAGAAGGTGGCGCACGAGCTGGCCGACGTGCTGTTCCACTGCAGCCAGGCGGCCGGGCCCGCGGACTGAGGCGGGCCGGGGCCGCGGGCGAGGCCAGACTGACTACCGCTGGGTACGTGTACATATAGCATACGGCGCGCCAGAGCCCCGCCCGCCCCGCCCGCCTCCTAGCTTGTACAATCTGATTTTTGTTATTTATGTCCACGATGATTTATTTACGGGAATGTCGATGTGCTATGATCGATATCTATTGTTCGATTGAGAAACAGATGTATTATAACTCGTAATTTTGATTTTTATAATAAAATGGGACTTGAATCTGTTTATTGGTTTTATGATGGAGATTTTATACCGAGTACCTTAGCACCTTGTCTATAAGAGATAGTAGTGATGAGTGAGGAGCTTATGTGGGCTATAAGTTTTAATTAAGTTTAATGTGAATTATTACAATAATCTATAATATATTGAAATTGAATCTGATTTCATTATTTTTTTTTCTAATTGGCATTTTTTAATATCCATATACCTGTATTCCAAATTACCGAAAAAATATTAACACAAAATCTCATTCGAGATTCACACGATCGACATCAATAAGAAAATATATGAAAAAGTAATTTAACGTACTCAAAGATAGTGGAATAAAAAAGCATAACATTCGACTTTTTAAATATTTTTTTATCATAACCTAACTTTTTAGTCAATCCAAAGAATGAGTTCATTTAAAGCCTTACCCAATAACAGTTAGAATGACAAAAAAAACTTTTGATGCTTAAAATAGAATCTAATAAAATAGAACAGATATGAGTACATTTCCCCTTTCATGAGAATACGAAATTTTAAAAATTCAATACATTTTTTGCTGAACTATATGCATTACAATAAAGATTACCATAATATTTCTATCAGTCTTCTGTCGCTAATCTATACGTAAAAGTTGTACATTTCCGTATCACAAAAAAAAATCAGATAAAATGAAATGATATATCTGGCACACAATATCTCAAAACTGAAAGTGACAATCCCTAATTCTTATTTCAATTAAATTACAAGAAGTGTCAGTCACTTCTATCAGTGCATATTTTTTTTGGTCGAATTCTAGTTAAAATTCCGATTATTTGTATAACTTTCCTGAGATTTTAAATATTTAAGAGTGACGAATAATGCATATAGTATAGTTAGATCAGATGTATAGTGATCCGTTTGAACCTATAAGATGGAGTGTCAACCGAGCGATAGTAAAAAATTATTTAAAGTTTTCGACGCGTCCAAACGTAAACGAACTCGGAGGAAACAAGACGATAACAACTCACTGGCCACCGACGAGTCCACCGGCGTAAGTATTGATGAGATGAGAGAAGAACGATAAGGAAGAAGGGTTTAAAGAGAGGACATTTATAGGTCGGTCAAGGCAACGGTCGCCGCGCCGCATCCGTCAAACAAAGCCAACAAGACGTTATGCAGTCACAGAACACTGACGGCGAACAAGATGCGGATATATCTAAGAGGTTGATTACTCTTATATTAACTATATCTGTTCCTGGAAAGTAAATTTGTTATATGATGAATATGTTCAGAGATAGAGACAGCAGCCCTGAGTCGAGATCGCCGGGGGAAGGTCATCGACCCTCCAGATCACCTCGCCGGCATCGAAGGATCGCGTATGTTTTACAACAGATGATATATGTACACCCGTTTTATATATTAATATTTGATACATTTTAGTCGGGAAGGGGTATCGCTTGCGCTGAAGGCGGGAATGGTTTCTACACCAAGGTCCACGTCACCTCGAATGGTAACTCTCCAATTATGTTATAGCGTTATCCCATATACATTTTATGGAATCAAAAGTATTTAATTGAAATGTCTGTAGGATGGCGAAGACGCGAGCGAAGCTATCCCTCAGGATCAAGACTCTTTTGTTTACGCATTCTTGGAAGAAGCCATAAAAAGGGACAAGAAGAAGTAAGTTCATGGGATAAAAACATTGGTTGTAACATTCTTTTCATGAATCTTCCTCAAACTTGGAGATTATTAACATGGTGATATTGAATACCAGACATCGCCACGATCACCATCACGAGCGGCGGCGGAGTCGCGAGCGAGACCCGTCCGCCACCAAGGAGCGGCGACACCACCACAAGAAACATCGAGACGAGTGTAGACACAGAGACAAGTATACAACGACTAGTACTACGACTGACACTCCTTACAAATAGATACTGACTTGAGTTTTCTGTTTGTAGACCTGCCAAAGAGGAAACTCCGCCGGTCGATCATTTAGCTTTGTTTGAAACATTTGCCAAATTGTGCGCTCAGATGACTGACAAAACGGGACATTACGCAAACGCCAGCCCGGTTGTAAGTTACAGATCCTTATCTACCCTCGACTATCAATTTGGAACTTTCTGTTGATTTGATTATATTATATTAGGGACGTTCCCAAAGTCATAAGTCCCTGCAATGCGAGGTACTCCGAAAGGATTCCTACGACGTGGACCACAAACCCGTCAGACTTCACAGTCGCGAGCCCTCCAGGGAACAATCCCCGACGAGGGCACGGAGCAGTGAATATTTTCGCAATAGAGTTCGGAGTCATGATAATGTATCTCCACCTTTGGACGACAGGAAAGAGAATTGCGTCTGTTGTCCTCCATACAACAAGCTACACCCGAGATATACCAGCAAAGTGATCGTTCCAGACAAACACCGTGACGAAGACAGATATAGAGCTTATCCATTGGAAAGCACTCCTACGAGGAGCTATCTCGATACTTACTATAGACCTCACGCTGACGGGAGAGATAGAAGGGATGACAGAGATTACAAGAAGTGTGAGGACAGGAGGAGAGCTTGTGAGGCGAAAACGAGCAGGAGCTTCGATGTTCATAGAGAGAGTCATAACGATGACGAACGGTGTTGTCGGAGGACTGCTAGGAGTGACGGAGTTAAAGATAAGATGTATGACATCAGGGAGTATAGAGACAGGAAACACGAGGAGAGGAATTATAGGGAAAAATATTACGACGACAGAGTCAGGGAGAGGAACTACAGCACACAGGGGAAGGAACGGCTCAGGAGAAACTCGGACCGGTATGAGAGAAGCTCAGTGGTGTCCAAGGACGAGGACTACAGGGAGAGATACTCAGAGAGAGAGAGAGACTCGGGACTCAGCGTGGCCGACGGAGAGACCAGCACCATAAGCGGGAAGAGCAACTATTTGAGAGTTGTTAAAGTAAGTGTTGATACAGGTACCAGTTGGGAGCGATGAGCGACTGAAGGAAATTATATGTTTATTTTAGCAGGAAATAACAGAACAGAGAGAGGCCATGGACAAGATGATGAAGCTTTGGAAGGAACTGATGCGATGCTTTAAAAGTATATCACAGACAAAGGGCAGGGATAAGGCTGTTAACGTGAGTGACATCTTGAGCCATGTTAGAGGGATTATTACTCAAATATTATTATTTAACTATTCATACGACGTGTCCCAGGAGTCTGCGGCGGCACAACTACGTCTGTGGAGAGAGTGTATGAGGAGATACGAGACGGTCGCCAGGGACGTGGGAGACACGGACGCCAGGCTTATGGTACGATGACTCTAACTAATGAAACTTATATTACATACAAATATATTGTTGTTATAGTCTCATTTGTATGACAAGTATATTGACCAAGTTTGTATAATATTACAGGAGGAGATAAACAAACAGCGATCAGAAATGTCCGAGATGGCGACCATGTGGCAGGAGTGTCTGCAGCGGTACAGAGACATGAGCAACGACTTCAACAACCTCAAACAGAAGGTACACTGAAACTTTATATTCATACTAGCTTTCCGCCCTCAGCT